>JASDQU010033876.1:0-13393 GCA_032191745.1 Picea mariana | reverse complement strand
TTACAATGTGGTGATCGAGTATTTTTGTGGCAGAAACCACATAAGAGTTCGATCAATTTCAGAAAAGGGGATAAACTATCTCCTAGGTTCTTGGGATCCTATGTAATTGTGTAAAAGAGAGGCATGTGGCCTAATAACTAGCCTTGCTTGATTCTTGAGGCTTATGCATGATGTATTTCATGTCTCTATTTGAGACTTTATGATTAGTGATCCTACTCATGTTTGACTTGAGCACCTTGTGGGTGTCGGATGAGGGTGCGCTCACGGCGGAGCCTATTCGCACCCTGGATCATTGCATTTGACAGCTATGACATCGAACAGTAGATGAGGTCAAGGTCTAATGGGACAACTATAGTCTGCACTCGGCGACCTCGGAGGACACATATGATATGTGCCATTAGTTTCCACTTTTGTTGGATAGATAGACTTATGATACTGTGATACACATTATTTTGGCACTTATATACTGTGAAACTTTGGGACGAAGTTTAGACCAAGAGGGG
Organism: Picea mariana; assembly: GCA_032191745.1. Lineage (NCBI taxonomy): Eukaryota > Viridiplantae > Streptophyta > Pinopsida > Pinales > Pinaceae > Picea > Picea mariana. The sequence goes on along the minus strand of JASDQU010033876.1, from coordinate 12,890 downwards.
GTGTATGTAGCATCTCGCTCTTGCTCTCCTTTAGAGAAATTATTCTTTGAGGACACTTTCTTGCAAGTGATCCAGATTATTATACTATTGGGCATTTGATTATGATATGAGGCATTATGGATATGATGACATGTTATTTTTCTGTATTGATATAGACAGGTTCTATTGACTCGGTTCTCCTGAGTGTGCAGGATTTTGGACCTCGAGGATGCAGAGGCATCGATGAGACCCTTGGACTCCATACCGAGTCAGGGAGTGTACTATTGGGGTTTGATTGTGTATATATGACCTATGTGCATATGATTATATGTTATGATTATGGATTTTATTTTTGACATGATTCGTTGGTGATGCAGGCTGACGATAGCTTGCTGACCAGACTCACATGTGGAGTAGATGGGTCATGAACGACTACTAGAGACATTGAGGGAGAGGTGTGGATAGTAGCCCTGCCACAGCCTACTAGCACTCCCACCGTGGATCGAACTGTAGGTTAAAAATTACCTAGTTTGAGAAGACCCATGATGTCATGAGGGCAGACTACGACAGACGCTCATGATGATTTTAAGGGGTGCGCAATAAGGAAGGGGCCTTATTCCTTAGAGGCCCTTAGTCTTCCAGAAGATCACCTTACGGAGTATTGACTCTAGGGTTTTTTGATGTCTACCAAGTCAGTCAAGAGGCGAGTGGCACCCTTGGAGCACGAAGTGCGTCTTGAAGGGCACGGCGTGCAAGGGAAAAAGAATAAGGTGAGTGGCACCCTTGGAGCACCTAGTGCGTCCTGAAGGGCATGTCGCGTTGTTAAATAATAAATGAATAAACCTATATGGCCTTAGAATGAATAATGTGATGAGAAATATTTAAAACAATTTCCCTAATAAAAGGTCGCCCAACCTAGGAAAATAACGTCTAGGTCTAAGTGATACTTGTGATAACAAAATATATATATTTATATAAAAATAAAATTAAAAATAAATAAACAATAATGATAATCATCATTAATCATGTGACAAGAAGTGGGTAAGCAATTCAATTAATTTATAAAAATCTTTTGGGGGATAAAATTTAAAAAGGAGGAAAAGGGGGAGTTAATTGTTAGGAAACTAGGAAAAAGCGGGAAACATAAAAAGAAAGGGGAAACACAAGGAAAAAGCAGAAAGACTAACTTAGTAAGGTATCTAGAATTTAATAACATTCTAAATTAAACTCAACTAGTGAATTAGTAAGGGGGTAAGTCATTAAAATGTGTAAGGGAATATGGGGACACCTAGGAGTGATTCTAGAAAATCTTTTAGGTGGGTGAGGGAAATAAGAGTAATTAATCAATTAATGAATTTAATTTATGGTGCAATGAAGAGGATGGGTGACACATGTATGGGGAGGATTTTTACGAATTAAATTATTAAACAATAAATTAAATTGGAATTTGGAAAAGTAAATGACTTGGAAACTCTATATAAAGGAGGGGGGAGGAGGATGATGCATCGCTTTTATGATGCATAATGCTATGCTGCAGAAATTTAGACTTGAATGACTTAGCCTGTGGGAGTTGGGATACCCAGATCAATGAGGAGTGGTAGCTCGGCCTTGCGAAGCATGATAGGAGCTATCTAATCTCTGGTTCAGTGTGTGTGGCCCCTTTGCGTCTCGGGGGGCTAAGGGGGAAGAAGAGTACCCCTAGCGTTGGCTGGGACGTACCGGTGAAGTCTCATTGGTCGGCAAGCGGGAGCTGCATAGAGCATGCGGGACAATGACTCATAGTGAATGACTTGGGATATGGTACGCTTACTTGATTCTGCATGGTAGACTATTATTACACCTTATGCTTTCAATTCTGTATTTTTAATTGGGTAAAGAAAATGTTTGACTTGGCATTTCGACCGAGAACTTAAATTCCCCATAGCCTTAAGCTTGCTACTTGACTTGATTTCCTTGGCATTCAATCCTTGATGTTATGAGAGTCATGTTGGTTCTAATTGATTTTTATGAAGATTTTATGCCTGTTCTTCACCCTCATCCCTAGTTTTTCAGTCCACTCTTGAGCAATCAACCAGGAGCCGAATCAACGGTTGTCACTTCGGTGCATAACAACCTATAGATTCAAATGCCCAGCCTTTCTATGCATGGATGATGAGTGAAGGATTCTTTTGCCCAGCCATTTACCCATGTTGATTGTTCTTGGAAGATTGATGGTCGTGCGCCTTCTTGCGATTGAAACCTATGTGTGTTGTTCGTCTTCCTTCTCAGTGATTTTAATGACAGTGCTTCTTTTTACTTGGGATCGCGTTTCTTTTTCCTTTCATTGTAAGGATGGTAAAAGATATGCCTTGAATTACAATGAAAACTTATCTTGAATGTCTACGCCTTTTTAATCTTAACAACGACAATTTTTTTTACTCGAAAGTCCTTGTGGTTATTGTGCCTAAATGGTGGTGCGTTGCTATATATACTGGGTGCATTTTTACCACTTGCATTTTAACTACATTTCCATTTAAAAATATGATTCCTTTTCATTTTTATATGCTAATCATTTCAATCTCTGATTCCGATTTCATTTATATGCCTGCATTTTATTTATTAAATGATTTCCTTTTTTTTTTTTTTATTTACTGTTATCACAGTTATTGGTGATTTTATGAAGGTAGCACCGTAATGTAAAATACAATAGTTTCCTTCTCATTTTTACAGTGTTTATATCACCAATTCAGATAACGAATCCCGTGGCATTCAACAACGAATTTCCCCTTGGGTTGACCACGGATTAGCATGTATCGTTTTAATCTATGGATTGTGCAGGTAGTGTTCTAGAGGTTTAGTTTATAGGTTTGACATGTTATGTTATAATGTTTAGCATTCTCCCCTGGCTTGGTATAGAAACATAATCAAATTCTTTTAAAAATACCCAAGCAATTTTGATTATAACACACACAATTTCCTTCTGAAAACCCTTAGCGACTGAGGGTAGCACTCACGAATTCGTCTAAACTTACACAGTGATCCACTTCTAAAATTTTGATTGAGTCAGTTTTTACCCAACCCTCTGATTATGGTATTTTCATTTTTTGTCCCTGCGTTTTTATTTTTTTCCAGCGTCTAACAGAGGTATGGTGAATCAGTTCCTTCAATTGGCCAACAGTTTAATTGCACACACATGCACAACGATTTATGTCCTTACACTTACATCAATTCATTTTATTACGCAGATAATTTATTTATATCCCTTGGTTTCTATATCATGCATTTTAATGGTAATGAGACCGCGACCAAGCATGTCTATTGATAGCGAGCTTCCAATTGCAGTTTGACAGGATTCCTTTAATAACATACTGATAGTAGCGTTTATGTTTAGCGATTTCACTGATAACCAGATGATAACATTTAGACAATGTGCCATGTTCTTGACAGCTACCTAATGGTTACCTGGGTAGCAAATTCATTGTTATGTAGCGATTGGTTAGACAGATTTTTTTCTTTACCAATCAACAAGTATTAGTCCAAGAAAATCGCAACCATTTTATATCAGTATTAAACCTGTAAGCAACTACTCTAAACCTTTACTCAACTACTTAATCGAACCTTTAATCAGTATTAAACCCTACTTAGCTACTTTATATAACACACATAATTAAGTACATTAAATAATGTCTCCCTTAAGGTGAAGTGAACTAAGAGGAAATAAAAAGAAATTTTTCTAATTAAAATAATAATAAATTTTTGGTAATACCAAATGATAAAAGTTTTAAAATTTTTCTAATAGGAGATAAATGTTAATTAATAGGGTTGTTAGACACTTTGGCTATCGAAGTAGTAGTGGGTTCTGGTGCAAGCTTTTGGTCGACAAACGAGTAGATTATCAATTAAAACTAATAATGGCTAAACGTTACCTTGGCGATTATGCGCCTTGTGCCTTAGGTCGAGTTGGAAGGGGAGGTTGGTCTTAGTCTTCTATGGACATTCAAGAAAATTAAATCGAGTGATGTCACTTGTGTCTTGTCAACTGATTGCCAAGGTGTGTGGGTATAGTTTTCATGGTTGTTGTCTAGATATGTGTGTTATGCCATGGTTAATATCACGCTCATCACCTGGCGATGACATGATTCATGTTGGGGAAATCATGGCACGCCTTTTGGATAGAGGAAAAATTATAACTTGGTCGGAGTCTATGCCTTCCATTGTGGGCATTGCTCATTGTAGTTGTTGTGGGTGCTGGGGTTGTATTGCCTTCAGGCATTGGGTTACGTGCCTTAGAGGTTCTAGTTACTGGTCGTCGATATTCATTGTGTCATATGGTGTACGTGGTCCCTTATCTTGTAGGTGTTGTCGTGGTTGTGTCAGTCGGGTAGTCTTTTCTATCTGTCTTTGATTTTTTCATGTTTTCGACCAGTTGCACAATATGCTAGTGGGTTGATTCGTTGTTGACTGTTGCCTGATCTACGTGCATGGTGTTCATCATTAGTTTGTGTTATATAATTTTTGTCGTCGTTGCCTTCCTGCCTAAAACAAAAAAAAAATTGCATTTTTCGCTTCGCTTGGAGTTTTAACGATGGGGGTCCCTACAAAATTAATGTAAACACATACTTGGAACAATCATTGTTGACATTATGTTCTCCCTCTTTATTGACATCCAAAGAGGAATGTTATTGTTGATAAAAAAATAGGCCACACTGAGTGAATAGACCTAAGCTCTCTTAATGGATTAACACGGTCAACTACCAATGAAATCCTAACATTACGAGGTTCATCTTTGAAATATGCCCGTTTTTCCTCAATTTCCCTAAATGAATAACCATAAGAAAGAATTTGAAGAGAACCATGTCCACTTCTTTTACGTGCATGGTAATCCATAAATTGTTCTATTCTTTCACACTTTAACAATCACCGCAAATGTGGAATTATTGGAATATGATGACGAACCTTTCTAGGCACACTTTTTGTTACTTGATTGGTTTGATATCTATTGATAAGACATTGCGAGCATTTTGTTTTCCATAATATATAATACGATCATTAGGACATGCATCTATAGTTTGATAATCCATTCCATTGTATTTCATAATGGCATGCAAATATCGATATGTGTGAGGTAAAACATTTGACTATGGTAACAAAAATTCACCTAACAATATTCAACATAACAAATAACTATTTAATGCAAATAATATTAATTGTAAAAATTGCATTCTTATTTTACACATTAATTAACACAAAAAACAAATATAAAAAAGTCAACATTTATGTATATGAGATGAAACATATTACATATCTTAGGATCTGGGTCATACAAGTGTTTGACAAATTATCCATAACCTTTAAGTTCACTGGAAACAATGTAGCAGAGAGAATATTTTCTCTTGAGCCTTCATAAAGTTGTTTGTTTTCCTTTTCTAATAGAGGTTCATCATAAATACCATCATTGTCCCCATCCTCATCCAATTGAGAAAACAAATCTTGGATCATTTGATTTGTCCTATCATCTTCTTCCATGGAATCATTAACTTGATTTTTCCCATCATCTTCTTCCATGAGATCCTCATTTTCTTGATCATGTTCCTCAGCTTGTATAACATCATTTCTACTACTACTACTTGGTGCAATATTCTGTAGAAAGTTAGAGGGAAACTCTAACTTTATAATTACAAACAATCATGCAAAATTAGTGTGTATAACAAATATTCAAACAATATATATACATATATATATAATTTTATATAAAATCGACAATATAAAAATAGATAATGAATATATAGCTAATTACCACAGGATGATATTCATTCGATCCCCCATCAATGTGCCCATATTTCCTACAATGTTTTGTAGTTGCTTTTATTAAAATTCTTACGTGACGTGTAGTGCAACATTTTTTGCAAGGGAAATAAGATCTACTATCACCCTTTTCACCCGCTTTACTTTTTTTCCCACCTCTAATATTCTGCAACATTCTTATGCACAAAAATACCCTTTCTGAATCATCATTGTTATAACAAAATTGTCGCAGCATCTCTAATTTGAAAAATATTAATAGATGAACGTTGACCAAGTCAATGTTGACTTTGTCAAGTAGTGTAATGATCATCATTGAATCATCACTCTTGCGACGATAATCAAAGGAATTCGTCAGAGAGATGGGACTCCACTATCTTCACATTCATCGCTCTTGATATATACAACTGGTTTCATCACAAGAGCGATGAACGTGGGCTAGATTTATAAAAACAATTAAAAATTCAACTCTTTATCTTTAATTTTGCAATGAAAGGGTAATTTTGTCACAAGTAGTCGTTGCATATTTTTCAATACGTAGTAGTATTAAATATTAGTTATAACCATGGTAAATATTAATAATTTATGAAATAAAATATATTAATATATTAATGAGTATGATCATATACACACACAATTTTTTTATATATGTATTAATATAAATCTCCACAATTATTAATATATTACCTCTCATTTTTTTCAATCTACCTTTCCCCAACAGGTGCTTCTGATCTTCAATTTTTTTGATGGAGTTCACATCCCAAACACAATCCATTGCATGCATAGTTGGCATTGCTAATTTAGGAAGATACTGACTAATATACACCATGGATTGATATACCAGATATTCCTCCACCATAGAACCCGCAGGACGTGCTCTTTGTCTAACCAAATCCTTCAATGATTTCAAGTTCCTCTCCACCATCCACATTGACCTTGTGTGTACAGGTCCACAAATTTCAATCTCCTCAACTTGGTGTATGAGGTAGTGTTCTTGTGCATTGAAAAATGTTGGAGGTATATACTTTTTCATTTCACACATTAGCCGAGGAATTTCTCTCTTCCANCATGTACTTTCAAAGATCCTATATAACTTGTTTGACATTGTTGTCAAAGTTGTTTGGGAGAGATAGCGATAGAACATACTATAACAAAAAAATGAATAGTTATTTGTTTCAACCAAAGTAGACAAAAAAAAAAAAAATTAAAATATGTATAAGGCCAATATATAAATATGTATACCAAAATTATTACCTCAATGAAGGTATTCCAATCGTATGTTTTTAACCCACCACATTCACCTTTTTTCGCTAAGATAGTATTTATGTTTGAATCAAAACCTGTGGGAAATTTAATTCTTTGAATGAGCTCTTTTACATCATTTCTTTGTTTCTCTGTTAATAAACATGGAAGGTTATTTCGGTATCCATCTCTTTTTGATCGAATCACACTTCGCATTTCATTATTGGCTTCCTGAATGTTAGTACAAATTTTGAATTTTTTTTCTTTATCCCTCCTACCATCTATGATTCACCATAATGTTTCTATCACATTCTTCCTAATATGCATTGTATCAAATAAATGAGATATTTTTAGCTCCTAATAGTAGGGAAACCTCATGAATTCAGTGGGATAACATTTCATTCCTCATGGAATCCCATTATTAATACCTTCATGATGGAATCCTTCATGAAGCATAAAATAAATCAAAACAATAATTATCAAATACGGTAAAATAAATTCAATGATTAAAATAACAATTCAAAACATTACATATACGATACATAAATAAGTTGCATACCTTGACGATTTCTATTATATTCTAACCTCCATAGATGAGGTTCTATTCTTCGTCGTTTTAAGCCATTCTCTTCTTTCCCATTGAAAATATGTTTTTCAGTAGTGCGATACCTATGGTTTTTAGGGAGGAGGTGCATATACTAATTAAACACCACCTTTCCTAAAAATTTTGAATGACAATACTTCATCTTAGGACCACAAATTGGACATGCAAATTTACCCTTTGTTTGAAGACCTGTAACAGATGGATTAATGTCAATTATATGATGAGATTATTTAAAAATTAAACATGCAACCTGATATCTTTAAAAAATTATATAGTATATTTAAAGACCAATAGAATTCTACATACCACAAAAATGTGTTAGTCTTGGGGAATCATGAATTTTCCATAAACGTATTCCACATAATTTAAATTTATTCTCCCCGATTGGTTTACAAATGTCATACATAGTGATGCCAACCCATAACTTTAGTAGATCATCGATAAGAGGCTCAATATATACATTCATATCCTTAACTTGGCACTTACCTAATTGTTTGAAATTACACATAATTACTATAACCATGATATGTATATATAAGTAAATGAATAAACAAAAGATATTACGCAAAAAATGAAACAAACAAAAATGTTATATTCAAAAAATTAATGTAAACAAATACCTGGAACAATCATTGTCAACATAATGTCCCTCTTTATTGACATCCAAGGAGGAATGTTATTGTTGATAACAAAAATAGGCCACATTGAGTAAATAGACCTAAGCTCTCTGAATGGATTAACATTGTCATCTACCAATGAAAGCCTAACATTATGAGGTTCATCTTTGAAATTTGCCCATTTTTCCTCAATTTCCATAAATTCATAACCATCAACAGGAATTCAAAGAATTCCATCTCCACTTCTGTTACATTCATGATAATCCATAAATTGTTCTATGCTTTCACACCCGAACAATCGCTACAAACGTGGAATTATGGGAATATGATGAAGAACCTTTTGAGGCACCCTTTTTGTTACTTGATCGGTTCGATATCTACTGATAAGATATTGCGGGCATTTTCTTTCCATAATATATGATATGATCATTAAGAAATGCATCTATAATTAGATAATCCATTCCAATGTCTTTCATAATGGCATGCAAATATCGATATGTGCAAGGTAAAATATTTGACGATGGTAACAAAAAATCACCTAACAATCTATGACATAACAAATAACTAGTTAATGTAAAGAATATTAATCGTAAAAATTTCATTCTTATTTTACACATTAATTAACACTAAAAAAAGGAAGAAAAAAGTCAACACTTATGTATATGAGATGAAACATATTACATACCTTACGATATGTGTCATACAAGTGTTCGACAAATTATTCATAACCTTTAAGTTCACTAGAAACAATGTAGCGGAGAGAATATTTTCGCTTGAGCCTTCATAAAGTCGTTCATTTTCCTTTTCAAATAGAGGTTCATCATAAATACCATCACTTTCCCCATCCTCATCTGGCTGAGAAAACAAATATTGGATCATTTGATTTGTCCCATCATCTTCTTCCATGGGATCATTAACTTGATTTGTCCCATCATCTTCTTCCATGAGATCCTCATTTTCTTGATCATGTTTCTTAGCTTGTACAACATTATTTATACTACTACTTGGTGCAATATTCTGCAGAACATTAGAGGGAAAATCTAACTTTATAATTACAAACAATCATGCAAAATTAGTGTGTATAAAAAATATTCAAACAATATATCTATATCTATATCTATATATATATATATATATATATATATATATATATATATAGCTAATTATCATGAGATGGTATTCATTTGATCCCCCATCAATGTGCCCATATTTTCTACAATGTCTTTTAGCTGTTTCTATTAAAATTCTTACGGGACGTGTAGTGCAACATTTTTTGCAAGGGAAATAACATCTACCATCACCCTTTTCACCCTCTTTACTTTTTTTCCCACCTCTAATATTCTGCAACATTCTTTCGCACAAACATACCCTTTATGAACCATCGTTGTTATAGCAAGATTGTCACAACATCTCTAATTTGCAAAACTATTTATAGATAATTTTTTTGTTGCAAGCACGACGAACATTGACCAAGTCAATGTTGACTTTGTCAAACAGTGTAACGATCAATGTTGACTTTGTCAAATAGTGTAACGGTCATCATTGGATCGTTTCTCTTGAGAAGATAACTAAAGGTCATCGCAAGTTTCATCTCCATACAACTAGTTTTGTCTCAAGAGCGACGAACACAGGCAAGATTTATAAAAAAATGTAAAAATTCAACTCTTTATCTTCAATTTTGTGACGAAAGGCTACTTTCATCACAAGTAGTCATCACAAATTTTTCAATATGTAGTAATGGATCCACCTTTCCCGTAGGCTTGTTCCCAATCCTCTTTAGATTGATTTCTACCAGGTTCCTTTTTGGGTCTTCCCTCTCTTCAAAACCAAGGATAAAATACCATTGATCTTGTTGGTTGTAGCTGCTTGTCGTGTCGTTGCCCAATGTTTTCTTTCTATCTATCACAATTAATATCATGCATTTTCTCCTGGTGTAACAACCTATTCCTTAATCTAGTTGTATTCCTTCTTCTTACAATCTTAGTAGGTATTCCCTCTAAATTTTCATCTTGACTAGATTGACCCACGTCGTGCGTCCAGTTGGCGTCGATTTCCTTTTATCTATTCATCGCTACTTTTGATGTTGATTCGTAGCATGACATGTCGTCTTATTTCCCTTGGTTTCTTTTCATTTTGTTGCATCTGAATCTGAGTGTTCCTGACCACCATATGATCTAACTACTCACCTTGACACTTGGTCTCTCAAAACCTACTTGATTTGACTTAATCCTAATTTTGTCCCCTAGGTGCGGAACCTTGATTAGTGGAACCATGACTTGTGTGTAACTTGGCCTAATTTCCTAATTTGTATTTTTAATTTTGTTTTTTTCTATATTTTTTTATTTTTTTATTATTTTTATTTTTATTATATTAATTTATTATCTTTATTCTTTTATTTCCAATTTACCCTTGGTTTTTGAAAAAACACAAGGTTTATTTGCACATGGTATTTTCCCATGTTTTTCCCTAAAGTTACATTAGATATTTATTTTTACATAAGAGAAAACTAAGTTCACTTTAGATATTTATTTTTACATGGGGTAAATATGTTTTTACATGGAGAAACTATTTGTGTTACATGAACAAACTATTTGTTAGATGATGTGTTTTTCATAAAAGCTAAGGTGTAATATGTACATCCTTATTTTTCTCATGCTTTTATAAAACTAGGAACAATTCAACTTTTTATTTATGTGTGTGTGTGTGTGTCTATATATATATATATATATTCACTTCTTTCATTTCTTTTTTCGTTTCAATTTTGTTTTCCCTTTCTTATCACCTAAGTCCTAGGTTGTACATATTGCTTTTATTTTCTCATTCGATTTAGTTTCATATTGATTTTTTAATTCAAATTTTTACATTTCCCCCCTCACTCTTTAAAATTCAACGTAATATCCCATGATACCTCCCCCAGGTTTTCTCCATTAGTCCTCACATCTACATCATGGTAAGTTTCATGGGAAATTTCTATTTAAGACCACCTCCTATCTTCATGGAGTCCCTACCCCTCCTCTCGAGCACCTTTAAAACTTGATGAATATCTTGTTAAGTGTCCCAAGGCTAATCTTGGGAATTGGTCTTCGAATTATCATATTATTAGTAATATCTCAATGGGAGTGTATCGTGGGAATGATCCATCATAGCCACACTCCATGCATGTCTTGACCATGATTTTTGACGAGCCTATGGGAGGAGGTTTATTACTTTAATATTAATATTTATCATGGGAATTCTTCGTCATTGGAGAGTTACCATAGAAGGATTTACCAAGAATTCACCTTTCGACGAGATACCTCGACAACCATGCATTTAATATATTTTCTTTAGAAGGGAATTTAATATATATTTTGGAAGATTCACACCCATGGGGATAATAGTATTTAATATTTATTTGTTAGGGGGAAATTACCCATAAGAGTCCTAGGTCGTTGGAGGATTTACTAAGATTTACCACCTCCCTTACCAAGAGACCCTGATGACTATGATTGTTTTAATATATTTGGTTGGAATATTATTGTTGGGAAACATGCACCCATTGATATAATCATTATTTAAATAATATTCATGGGGAAATGTGCACCCAACATATATAGTATTATGTACTACTCATTTTTGGGAGCTAAAGACCATCATTGGAGAAGTTACCGAGGTTTACTTTTCCAAGACCTACCACCATTCCGATCAACCCTTCCGACGACCATGTATTTTAAATATGTCAATGGAGGATTAGAATAATATTTTGGAGAGTGTGCACCCATTGGGAAATTTTATTTTAATATTCTTCATCTACCACCATTTTAATTTACCATTTTCAGGAGTGTGAGTTGAAGACTGACGTCGGGAGAAGTCTAAGTCTCACCTTCGACGACATACATGTACCCATTTGAATTCCATTCCCATGTTGAAGACCTTGGGTTGGGGAATTTCATTCCCAAGATGAAGACTTTGGGCTATGTTTCATTTTAGTGGGGGGTATTTATTATTTTTATTAATTTCTAATTTTACGTGGGTGGGTGAATATTTTTTTATTTATAATTTTAGTAATTTTTATTTTCACATAGATTTAGGGGTAAATGTTATTAATTTGTTTTGTTAATTGTATTTTATGTAGGTTAATTTAATTATTTTTTAAAATTTATTTTCCTAATTTATAGAATGGTAATTAGCCAAAATTATATTACAAGCCATGGGTCCTATGCATGCTCTAGGTTCTTATTCAAATTAGCTGAAAGGGATAAAACCATTTAAACCACTCAATATTAAATTCTCTTATGCATGTAGTATTTCTATTTTTAGGTTATGGATCAATGACCTAAATTCACCCATAGGCATAATCAAGGGTTGTTGAGCATCGTTTTTCAAACATACATATTTTGGGTTGTATGTGTCAGAATGAAGCCCGTGATACCTCGTTGGAAAGGTATAGAGTAGAGGAATGAAACAGTAAAGGTCTTCAGGCCAAAATAGTAACAGAAAACCTTAGAAATGATAAATAATAGAACACCATGAATTTGGGTGAAAATTGCATGGGAAAACTTCAAACAACCATATCTGGGGCTATATGTAACATCCCGCTCTGGCGCACTGAGGACACTTATTCTTTGAGGACACTTGCTCGCAAGTGATCTGGACCCTTTTTGATGTTAGACCTATGATATTTGATT
>JASDQU010033875.1:26655-40850 GCA_032191745.1 Picea mariana | reverse complement strand
TCTAGAATATTATAAGAAGATGAGGTAGTCTTACCCACACTAGGGATGTTGTACTCTCTTGCTCTAGATTGAACTCAAGAGACCCCTCTAGAGCCCATGAAATAGGGTCTAGAGAAAAAAATCAGGTCTTGACCTTACCTACTATGAAAAATAAATATAAAAAAACCTCAACCACAAGTAAAAAAATAAAATATGACCTTGGGTCTTCAAAGTCCAATGCTTTGCTACCCATGACTTTATAGCTCTTGGGCTTGACCATAGGCCTGTGAAATTTCTGATCAAATCACATTGAGAAAGGAGGAGGGATTTTTTCCTAGGCTCCGAAGATGATAGATCCAAATGAGAAATGGCATCCAACCGCTTGATAAATTTTCTCTACAACTAGATTTAGAGAGCTTACAAGCTTCTTAAAATTACTTGCATCATATTTAATAAATGTCATTCTCTCTTTTGAGACTATCTCTTTTATTGAACCAATGATAAACATATCTAGCTAGAGTGCAACATAGGCTATGAATCAACATTCATACGTAGAGAAAACCTTGCAACATACACATACAAACTCTAGAAAGAATAAGGAAAAACATATAATCAACAATTAAAGAAACCCTAGCCACAAGAGGAACACCCCTTGATACTCATTTTAACTATTTTACACTATAATGAATTAATAAATAGATAAATTCAATATTCTTTTAAACATTTTTTTGATAAAGCAAAATATCAATTTGATTCATTTTAAAATTTAAAACGATGTAGATTTCCCCCCAAAAAAGAACGCAACAAAATCCTATAATTCAAATCCAAAGGGGGGTAGGGTATGTATACCTTGATAGACTTTACCAGTCAAAATCGCTAGGGGAAGGGGGTCTCATACACCAATTTGGTGTCTCGGGTGACCTTAAAAATAATAATAATAATTATTATTATTGAGAAATGCTTGTTATTTTGTAATAAAATGTTTAAAATAATTTGGTTTAAAGGTGAATAATGATGATTTTTTAATAAAATATTTTAATATAATAATAAAGAATATGTATGAATAAATGAATCAATATCTATTATTATTTTAAACTTATTTGATAAAATTTTCAATTTAAATGAGGATTATTTTTAGTTATTTAATATTATTCATAAAAAATTAATTGTGGTGGATAGTTATAGTGTTTTAATTTACATTTTATGTTTTGAGTAAGAGGTTAAATTGCAATTAAGAATAGTATTTGGTTTTATGTGTAAGATTAAGGTTAAATGTTACTAAAAAGTACATAATCGAGTTGATTTTGATTGACTAAGAGCTAGTCTTCACAAATTAAAGACCCAAGACCTAGAGATATTTAGCAAAAGTGGAAGTCTCCATCCTTACATACTATAAATTGATCATTTCAAGTGATCTGAATATTCATGAATAAAGATAATAAGTTAGTTCCCATTAGTAAACAAGATTTTCCTATCGGCATACCTGCCACAAGCAAATCTGTTGTCGTGGTAATGAAAAGCTTTGTGAAACGGGTCTTACAGTTTTGTGGTTGGCCAATCATAGGGGAGTGAGAAATCACTATATAGAACATGTATAAACTATATACCCATCAAGTATGATCATTGAACCAGGTGTGTGAGATTGCCTGAGGACTAGTGGATTCTTTTGACTAGACCGTAGTTAATCAGGTAGAGGCTTGCTCATAGTTTTCTTTATTCCCACTTAGGCACATTCGGGTTCTAGAGGATGGGATTAAGCCTTCAAATCTCACTTTGTGATCTTCTAAATAAAGGATATTCAGATTGGCCATTAATGGNGAGTGGGTGTGAGAGTTTGAGGCATGTCAAGGTAAGGTCTAGGTCTACATCTTTTCATGTCTTTTGATGTCTAAGTATTGCCATGTCTAGGTCTTAGCATGTATAGGAGTGTGAGGAAGAAAGAGGGGGGCAGATAGGGGGAGTGAGAGGGAGATATAGAGGGGGGTAGATGTAGGAGAGAGAGGGGGGGAGGGGGGGGAGGGACGAAGGAATGACTTATAATAGCATGTGCACGTACCCAGAGCATGTGTGCGTTCCTCCTAGTGTGTGTGTGTGTGTGTGATCCTAAGAACGCACACATGTTTTTTTTATTTCAATTTTTTTTGGGCGAGATTGAGAAGATGTATGTTTACTTGGTTGGTTCAGACTTAGGTTCAAGATGACAAACCTAGTGGTTCGTTTTGCAAATTGATAAAAACCTCTATTTTTGTGAATACCCTTCTATATATATGTCTTTGACCTTATTTTTCTAGAAGATAAACAATTTAGTTGTTGAAGAAACTATAGAGTGGGATATGCACATTTCAAAAAAAATATATATTTTTAAATTAAAATTTTTACTATTTTTAATCTATTTTCGTTTTCACATATATCAAAATCCTAGAATACATGCCTTAACCAATCTAAAAAAAATATTGTTTTGATCATTTTAAGACCATCTGTTGACTTTGATAATTTAATATATATATATATATATATATATATATATATATATATATAATTAATATTAAAAATTTCCAAAAAATACAAGGCACAAGAAAAACCGGTTTTTTACAAGTATACAAGTTTTTGTAATGAAATTTCATTGTAACAAAACCTTATACCTTATATTTGTTGAAAAAAATAAGATACCATTGCTAGAAAAAATCAAATTTGACATAGTTATTCACAATGTCTATGAATAAAAGTTGTATATTCCAAAAGCTAATTCAATTTAGTACTTTTCATTTGTTTACGTCATATTCAAATTCATTGTAAAAGTACTTTGAATAATCCTTCCAAATTAACAAATTAAATAATACCATCAATAGCTTACACTCACTCATATCCAATCAAATATAAGGAAATTGTGTTTTAAATAATTAGAACTTTGATTAAACTATTTGGTGGCGGTAATTTTTTATACCACTTGTGGTTTTCTTATTTCACTTAATTTTTATAATTCTTCAGATCTTTGGGCTGATCTGATACGTTTTTCTTTTAATTATATAATAAGAAATCTTTTGGGAGCTGTTAGATCCACGCTGAATTTGGTGGCGGGAATTTGTTGTACCACTTGTGCTTTTCATATTTCACTTCAATTTTTATAATTCCTCGGATCTTTGGGCTGATCTGATACGCTTCTCTTTAATTATATAATAAGAAATCGTTTGGGAGCTGTTGGATCCACGTTGAATTTGTTGGCTAACATCCCAAGTCGCGTCCTGACAGCACGTATTCATAGCAATTACCCGACCGCTGACCTCGAGAGGAACTACTCTTTGTGGTTTGTCCGTCCCTTGCAGACACGATACGTCGTTCTGTGCCGACGGATACATTTCCATTTTAGGTATGATAAGTTTGCATTTTAATCATGCAATAAGAAAACATGTGGGAGTTGTTAGATCCACAGTGAATTCCTCTGGTAATTTCCCGATAGTCGCGCCCTGGCAGCACCTAATCATCGTTGAGTTGTTAGATCCACGGTAAATTCTTTGTCTGGATTCCCCATAGTCGCGTACTGGCAGCACCTAATCATCGCAATTACCTCACCGTTGACCTCACGCGGAAATCCTTTCTGGTTGTCCGTTACTTAAACACACGATACGTCGTTCTCTGCCGACTGATACGTTTGGGAGTTGTTAGCTCCACATTGAATTTCTTGTTTAACTTCACGAAAGTCCACGAAAGTCCCGTCCTGCCAGCAGCAATTCATCGCATTTACCTCCATTGATCGCAATTACCTGACCGCTGACCTCATGTGGAACTGTTCTTTGTGGTTGTCCGTTTCTTACTGTTCTCTGCCAAGGGAGAGAGAGGAAGGGATCCTGGTCGGTATCGGGATCGGGATGAACCTTACTGTTGTCTACAGAGGAAGAGAGGAAGGAATCCGGATCAGGCCTGAAATTTCAAATTTATCCAGCCTGTTAAGAGAAAAATTGATAATGGTTAAATTGTTTTAATGCCTGTCACTTCACATTTTACTGAAAATCATAAATGTCAAAATATTTTGTATATTGTGTAAATTTCACTATCATAAATTTTATGTTGAGCAAACCAGAAGAATTGAAAATCACACTCACAGAGCAAAGTTGGACGCTGAAGCGAAGAAGACCCAGCAAATATACTTATCAGCCTTTATAGTGTTAGTCTCTACAACAGATTTTGACAGGAAATTTACACAGTTAAATGTCAATTTGAGGTACGTCCTATGGGAAGTCAAATTCCAGGCCTGATCCTGATGAAATAAGATTCATATAATTAAATGTTCCTATAATATGTCCCATTGCAGATTTAAATGCCCAGTATGTTGATGAATAAATTAAATTGAAAAATAAGTTTACTGTTCTGCTCTCAGTGGACTTAATAGTTAGGAACACCTGTTTCTTCCTAATAGATCACAAGTTCAAATGCAGAAAAGGTAGAATATGTATATTTCAGTAGTAGTAATCTTAAAAATAGATTATTATTATTATTATACTGCCGAAGGTAGTATATAGCAATGAGTTAGCATTGACTTTCATATTAGTTTTATGTTGACTTAAAAAATGTGTATAAATTTTAATGTTGAACATAACAAATAAAAAAAATTATTTTTCAATATAACAAAATTAGTATTTTTATGACCTCTGATTGATCAATAAATTGATAGTGTTATTGCAACCTTCACTTCATTAGAAGTTTGAAAAAATTTTGACATGACTATATATGAGTGTCACTTTCTTATAAAGTACAACTCTATTGATAAAATAATTTTATAACAAATATAAAATAAAAACCATACATATGTTCATATTGAATTACAATTAACCCCCTTTCACAATTCCCAAAACATATTGAATGGAGACACTTTACCTATCAATTCTATATAAACCAAGTCACATGAAATGAATCCATTGACCTATGAAATAAGACTTTTTTTATTATTTTCTTTTCTTATTTTTCCAAATATGTAGCCATAAAACCATTTTTAATTCTTTTGGTAAGTTACCATTGACCTATGAAATAAGACTCTCTTTTTTTATTTTATTTTCTTATTTTTCCAAATGTGTAGTTATAAAACCATTTTTAATTCTTTTGGTAAGTTAATTGATAGCTACGGGGTTAGAAACCCAATGGATCTGGTGGTAGGCTTGTTCGGACACTGGCATTGATGGAACAGACTCCCATTGATTTTTTTTTAGCAGACTTGATTTGACATACCGTTAAACTTGTTATGATAATCTCCACTATAAATTTATGTTTTTTTAAATGATAATCGCAACCTGCTGCACTTGTTATTATCATCATAGTATTCAAATAATTTAATGTTGTAACCTGAATATGATCATTTTCAAATAATTCAAGCTTCTCGATAAATCTTCGGTTCTCTGTTTCTTCCACCAAGAGCTATTCTGTGAACCATTATGTAGGTGAATAAATTTGAAAAATAAATGCCTTGACTGTTCGACGTTGAATATTCCCGTATTCAAATAATTCTGCAAACAATGAATGAGTTCAAGCCTTTGAAGGCACCTCCGGATCTTTGTTTCTTGCAACGAGAACCATTATCTGCGTAAATAAATTAAACATAAAATACGCCAAATATGATGGTATTCAAATAAGTCTGCAAACAACGAATGTGTTCAAGCCTTTGGAGGAATGTTTGGATCTTTGTTTCTGCCAAACCGTTAAGTGGGTGAATAAATTAAACAAATATAACCCTGAGTCTTCTACGCTGAATATGCTGGCAATCGTTTAATTCTGCAAACAACGAATGAGTTCAAGCCTTTGGGGGAATCTTTTAATCTTTGTTTCTTCCACGAAGAACCATCTTGCGGGTGAATAAATTAAACGGAAGATGCCACACTTTTCCTCAATGACTATAGACGTATTCAAATAATTCTGCAAATAACGAATGTGTTCAAGCCATTGGGGGAAAGTTTGGATCTTTGTTTCTTCCGCCAAGAGCCATTGTATGGGTCAATAAATTAAACAAAACAAAACAGACCCCGACTGATCTATGCTGAATATGATAGTATTCAATAATTCTGCAAGAAACGAATGAGTTCAAGCATTTAGAGGAATCTTTGGATCTTTGTTTCTTATATTATGTTGGTGTATAAGTTAAACAAAAAATGCCTTGACTGTTCTGCTCTGAATATGATCGTATTAAAAATTTCTACAAACAACTAATGAGTTGAGGCAATTGGAGCAATGTTTGGATATTTGTTTCTGCCACCAAGAACCATTATGAAGGTAAATAAACTTAAAAAAAAATACCCTCACTGTTCTACGCTGAAAATGCTGGTATCGAAATAAATATTCAAGCAACGAATGAGTTCAAGCCTTTTGGGGAACGTTTGGATTATTGTATGTCCTGCTCGCCCCTTCTACGCTGAATAAGCTCGTATTCAAATAATTCTGTAAACAAAGAATGAGTTCTAAGAATCTTAGGAACGTTTGAATATTTATAATATTTAAATATTTATATAACTTTTTATATCATATAAAAATTATAACTTTTAAATTGCAAAATAAATCAAATTCAGTTACCACATTTATATCATGCAGGCATATTATCTCTTTAACACACTAACATACAGTGGTTTTTTAACATTTAAATTTTTTTAGTTATAATTTTAATAAAATATTTAAACATACCAACTCTCAAATGGGAGTGGCATAAGATGCCATGTCTTGATTAAATCATTGGGGAATAAATAACATTGTAATAAAGAATTAGAGGATAAACAAAAATTAAGATATTATAAGGACATGATCAACCCTTATCTAGAAGATCAAAAATGTCTTTTTTTCTATTAGCTTAAAGAGAGTGGGGAGTGTCGCTCTTGTCAAAGTTACAGTCAAGCCAAGTCTTTAGAACTCCCCTCCCTACTCAAGGATTTGAGTTAGCTTCACTCCCCTCCCTACTCAAGGATTTGAGTTAGCTTCTTGACCTTTAGGGACTCCCCTCATGACTAGGATATTTTCCCCAAAGTCTAAAGAGTGGGGCAAGGCCACCAAGGTGACAGTGGGTCACTTGCCTGAGAATTGCCTCTAGTCCCTCACATTGGTGTTAGGACTATAGCAAAAACTTGTATTAACCCTTTGGCTTTGATATAACCAAAGAAAATATAATGTATAATAATATAAAATTGAATTATAAGATGATACACATTGAGAGGGCCCTAGCTATAAATATAGCTTAAGGTGTGTTTTAAGGAAAAGTCATGACTTATTATTATTATTATTATTTTTAGCTTTATCTCTTTATTTATTTATTTATTATCTTAGAATTTTATATATATAACATTTCCTTTTCATTTAAATATGCTTTCTCCTCAAAGCAATCTTGGATGATTTTTTCTTGCATTGTGGAGAGGCATCTTGATTGCGTTGTTGTTTTTGAATACTTGTGATCTCTTTTTGCAGATGAAATCGACATTCTCACCCATATATTTTGTAGTTCTTCCATTTTCATTTGAATTACATAAATTGATCTTGCAAGTTTGTGGCATAGGTACCTAATTGCATATACCACTCTCCTCCTAACACTATATCCATTCCATTAAGGGGTAGAGCATAGTATCCATATTGTAGTTCCATATTTTGTATCTTTACAAAAACCTTATGGCATCGTCCTCATCCTTTGATTTGTTGACCATCAATTGTTATAACCATGAGATTATTTACATGGTATACAAAAATATTTAATTGTTTAGCAAGATTAATGTCCACAAAGTTGTGTGCTTCCAAAATATACTAAGATCAAGTGAAAATTTTACCCTTTATGCGTCTTTTGAATTTTAAGATCCTTGGTCCCATATTTCCTATAATGATTGCAAGGGATATCATGGGTTTTCCATCTTGACAATTACAGATGTTACCATTTTTCCTCGATGAGATGGGGTATAACATGTTGTAGGTGGTTTCACTTCTTCTTCTTCTTGGATTATAACCTTGTTAAAGCCCCTTGATTCAAGTTCCTTTTGATCTTGCTTAGTACATGTGATTGATGCTAATGACACCTTGGGTGATTTTTCATCTTAATTGCAATATAAATTATCTTCCTTAGCAGAAACATCCAATTTCTTCACATTTATAATTTTGCAATGATATAGGTGCTTAGATGCACATTTGTGGCCTAGAAACTAACTTTTACCACATTTGCGACAATTATTTTCCTTCTTTTTTCCTCATCATCAAAGTCACTTATAGAATAGTTTGATTATCTTTCATCTTCATATTTATATGACTTTCGATTGTTGCATTTGTGTCTTGGTGACCACTTGTCTCCACAATATTTTCATTTTTCCTCCCTTCTTCATTAGGCTTCCAAGCTATAATTTTTCTTTGCCTTTAAATGTGATGAGGAATACCTTGAATTCCAAAATATATGCTTTGGGATTGTTTATGCCTTGAAAAAACTTGGTCAAAGGTTTTTTGGGATGAACTTTTAAACTTATTTTCAATGATTTTTACCTTACATCGATCCTTCTCCATGGTTGTTGTATTATGCATTTGTAATTCCACTTTTATGTAAGATTTTAAGCCATATGTTGGCCCTCGACCAAGTTTTGAGGAAACATTACTCGGGTTTGACCACTTTTGTACTTCGACAGGATGGTCAAAGATGGAGCGCCTAGGCGGAACTGAGATCGCGGGATCTCACTTGTTTTGTGGACCCAGTAAGGGGCTCACTAGGGTTTTGAGTATTAGGGTTTAGCGGATGTGGGCCCATGGGTTTACCCATGATTAGGCCTTTTTGTAAATGTAAAAGTATAAATAAGAAAGATTATAAGGTAGAAGTAGAGAAACCTTAGTATTAGAGCAGTGTAAGTAGCTAAGTGCAAGAGGCAAGTAGTTATGAGTTGCTTTGTGCAATAGATTGTGTATGTAAGGCTTTGTGCGTAATAGAGGAGTTGGCTCTGTGCCTTGACCTGATTTTAGGAAGGTGGATCTGGTGCTTAGTGCACATATCACCTATCTAGTGCGAAGCTAGGCTCAATGGCATAGTGCACAGGGGCAGATGGATGTAAGAGATTGAAGACTAATAAAGAAGAAGAAGTCATTGGTGGAGGTAGCCCCACACTTGGGTAAACCACGTAAATCTTGTGTTGATGGTTTACTTTGTACTATAATGTTTATGTTGTGGATCTGCTTAGTGCATTGAATGTTATGAATGGTAGATAGATCTATGAGTGTTTAATGCTTTGTATATGTTGAATCTATTAGATCTGACTTATGATGCTAAAGTGTGATGTGTATTTAGTCATTTTTACTGTGTTGTTTTGTACTTAGGTTCTGATCTGTGATGTGAATAAAGCTAATGAATTAATATATGTTGTTCCTAAGTACCCTGTGAAGTGTCGTAATCACATATCTGTGTCCCAACTTGGTTACAGACACGTGAGTCTTGTAACCCACCCTGCCTCTACCTTGGGTGAGACTTCACCTGCTTCACAGGTGTTGCCGAAAGGGATGATAGTTAGGGTTTTTTTGGTATGTTGTTGAAGTGTTGAACCCTGGGACTGCCCCTGTGCCAACAAATGGTTCCATTGCTGGGACCTGAAACTATGATTGTTGAGAACTGAAGAAAAGAGAATCTTTGTGCATAGATCTGCTATTGTAGTGTGCAGTGCTCTACTTGACTTGCGAAGATTTGTGCTAAGAAAGAAACTTGATCTGAATAAAAGAGGTAAGATCTTGAAGGAGGTAAAGCTTTGTTCTTTGATAGAATAAGATAAGTGAAAATTTTTGTTTCGAAAGCATGAATCTAGGTATGTTTGATAGTTTATGTCCTAGTCTGAAAGCTAGGGTATGGTTAGAAGAAAGAGTTGATCTAAATAAATTTGATAGAAATAGAGAAATATATGTTATTCCTATGCATAGAAAGAATTTTTGGACTAATGAGTGGATGCAGGAACCTAGAAAGATTTTTTGCAAATTACAGGCTCAACACTGTGATCCTAGTGCACAATACAAGAAAGGTTGGGGAAAATTTAAAATAAAGAGAGGATTGACACTACATTATAGCTGCAGAAGACCGGGACATCTTGCTAAGGAATGCCCTAGTATAGGTCCTATTTGTATTTGTTGCAAAACTATTGGTCATGAAGTTGAGGATTGTCCAAGAATGATTGCTAAAGTTGAAAGGATGAATATGCGACAAGAAAAATATCAAGGGAATAAGATCATGTTAAAGAATCATCGAGAGAAAGAATTAGAGAAAGATCAGACTATGTTAGTATAGTTAAAAGAAGCAATGATTGATTACAAAGATGTCATTTTATCAGAGATATTGAAAGAAAAACAACGCATAGATACAAGAATAGGAGACTTCGACATAGACTGTGTCATGGATGAGGAAACATAAGTGAATATCATGACAGAAGACACTTGGGAAATTTTGGGGAATCCCACTATGGTACCTTCATTGGGAAGAATAGGCTTGTTTAAAGGAAATATGATAACCCTATGTGGAAGAGTGACTAATGCACCTGTTATCATTCATGGAACATCGGCGGAAGAAGAATTTGAAGTCATTAAACTTGTTGAGAGTAGCACCCCATTCCCTATTTTGTTAGGAACGACTTGGATTGAGAAAGATCAGATCAGAAGGAAATCAGAGGAAGAAGTTACAAAAAAGAAAAAGTAAGAACTAAGGGATTTCATAGCTAGAAAAATAGATCGACTTATAGAAGAACGGGAAGTTGATTCAAATCAACTGAAGGGAAGAGAATTATTTTTCTAGGTTGAAGAATGCAGGAAGGTTTGAATGAACTATCTATATAAGAAAGGAATACATCTACCCAACAATTAATAAGAGAAGAGAAATTAACTTTGAACCCTTTAAGAGCACATCAGTAGTGCGAAGTCACTTCGCTAGGAGAAGATAAGAATAAGAATGGAAAGAGAAATCCAGAAAAAAAGACTCAAGTCATAGGAAAGAAGGCAAGGAAGCTCAGTAAGACGAAGGCTAAGTTGGAAAAGCTACAGGAAGTTACAGAGAAAAGATGGAAGATTTCACAGATTGGAACTTCACAAGAGGCAGGTTTGCAGGATTTGAACCTCTTCGGAACAACATAACCACATAGAATGGGACTTCTCCCTAGTGAAGCTATATGACCATTGGAGGTGCCTTGACCATTAGAACGATGCTCTGAAACGGATATCAAACACATTTATGGGCAGATAGATTATTGTTAGACATCGAGATCATGTCATAACAGAAAGATTCACATTGATTGAGGCATTATTGTCTGTTGGAGGAATCTATTACGACACTTTATTACTAAAAATGTCGGACGCTGTGCCAAGATCCTCAACAGTTCTACTCAGGGAAGACCTCAGATCACTCCCTGGTACAGTGCATTAAGGAGGCATATGACGAAGTTGAGAAAGGAAAGCGAGGATACAAGGTAGCCTCCATCCAGGATGGTGCAGTGCGCCTAGCTTGCCAACTCATAGTTGGAAATCTCGTTAGAAATAACTGCCCCACATAGGTCACTGGGTTTGTGGTGGACCTCACAGGAAAATGCGTGGAGGGGATGCAGATGAATTAGGTGAGCTACCTCGTCAATGAGCTCAAGAAATACTGGCACAAAGGGCAATATCATGGATACGAGTTCCATTTTAGTTGGTTACTTGTGTTGATCGCATTTGTCGCTTGGAAAATGACGGAGGGAGCAAATTTTCCAGAAAATGAGCCATCATAGCCACTGGCAGCTAGATTTTATACCTTATGGTATACGAATGATATGTCGAAGCAATAGCAGTTGAATGCAGTGTTCCATTCCTACTATTAGCAACTGAAGGTTTCTATTGAGTCATTCCCATGGATGACAATGCGCACTCTGCACCAGTACAGACCACTAGCTAAGTTCCATGCAAATCCACAGTTTATCTATATCACTACATGCAGAGACAAAAGTAAGGAAGAGTTACAGTCCTATTATAATCTTACCAGTGAAGACATGGAATATATCACGAAGGAGTGGCTGACAAAGTTCCTGGTACCGGTTGATGATGTAGAACTCTCCGACCCTGACATCATCAGAATCCCCTTGGTCACCTGGTTCGAGGATGCAGGACAAACAAGTGTGAAGAAGAAGAAGAAAAAGGAGGAAGTCTAGAACATATATACTGATGAGGAGGACAATGCCTTAGAAGAAAGTAGACTTGGCTCGCCCACAGGAGGAGGAGGAGATGAACTAAATCAAGAAGTAGGAGGGGAAGAAGGAGAAAAACAAGGAGAAGGTGAAGCTACACCGCCGAAGGATCCCCCTACTGAGGCAGAAACATCAAAGAAGAGGAAGGTTTCTCCGCATAAACCTTCAGCAAGAAAGAAGACCCGTGCCAGTAATCCCCAGGTAGAGGCTACGCTCACGGAGGATGAAATCAGTCTAGTCCGCATAGCAATGTAGAATGTGTCCGAGGACCTCTTACAGAGATATGGCATGAAGAAAGAAAATTTGTATGTAATATTTGAGAAGGAACTGAAGGAGATACAATGAGCTATTCAAGTTAGCCACGCAGTGCCTACTGTGCCTTCCTTGTCAGAGACTGTAGAGTTGGGGGATAAGAAAACCCAACTTCGAAGACTGGAATATGCAATAGAGGCTTGTCTTCAGCGAGTCTAGGAGGAAAAGGAATAGGCCACAAAATCCTTGAAGAAAAAAAAAGAGGAGATCTTGGAGCAACTACGAGTTGCGGTACTGTGTAACCGTGTATGAAAACGAGAAAGATGGGTTCTTGGCGATGCTCGAGGAAGACAAAGAGAATATATAGAGGGAAAAATACCAATTTCTCGCAGAGCAGACTGCAGTCAAAGAAGTGGTGAGCAAAGCAGTTTTCTATGTGCCAGGCTTGACACATAAGGATCATGAGGCAGTCAAATTTCAAGTGATGAAGCTCGCTAGGGCCATCCAACAGCTTCAAGCAAAGGTAACAGAGTTGGATATTCAAGCAATACCAATAACTTCGTAGGAATGCACGACCAGAAAGAGGAATCCTCTAAGAGCACAGTGGAAAGGATCAGAGTCCTCACCTAAGAATGAAAGAAGATAAGAAACAGAAGTGCGCAGACCTACAAACACCTCACGGATGACCTGAAACTTAGGAAGTTGGAAGTGCAACTACAAGAGGTGAAGTAGCAGGCACTATCAGTACAAGCACAGATGAAGTCACTCACTGTGATCAAGATAATGAAGAGATCACAAGAACAACACGTGGTCCAACAATAGATTACTGCCATCCAGGGTAGAGTAATGGAAGTGACACAGAGGCTACAACCAATACACGATGAAGCCTGCATGGTGTTTTAAGAGATCTAAGGAGAAGATTCGCAACTGGACCAAGTGGTTGTGACAATGGAACAATGCCTAGAAGGGCCTGCTACACACATGCTACAACATGTATAGGATGAAGCCTATGCAGTGTTTGAAGAGATCGAAGGACAAGATTCGCAACTAGACCAAGTGGTTGCGATAATGGAACAACGCCTGGAAGGGATTTTTATAGAGCAATTGATATAGG
Organism: Picea mariana; assembly: GCA_032191745.1. Taxonomy (NCBI): domain Eukaryota; kingdom Viridiplantae; phylum Streptophyta; class Pinopsida; order Pinales; family Pinaceae; genus Picea; species Picea mariana. The sequence goes on along the minus strand of JASDQU010033875.1, from coordinate 27,335 downwards.
AGTTTGCTAAAAAGGAAGCTCAGGTGACACTAGCAAATTTGGGTCATTTTGCGATGACTATTTTAACGCTCTTGCGACATTATGTCATGGAATTTGTGACAAATCTAGACTCTCTGAAATATCATTTTATGTCACGTGGCAATTGCGACGAAATTGAATGAACGTCGCAAGAACGACGCCCCTAGGGAACTTATCACAATTGCGATAAAAAAGAAATATCGTCGCCAGTACGACAATTTAGGCAAAAATGTGAAACCAACATTTCGTCTCAATTGCGACGAGCCTTGCGACAACAACTTTCGTTGTTTATATAGCAAGAGCATCATAGAAATTCAAGGGGTTGTCTCACTTGCGACGAAAACTTTTCATTGTTTATGTAGCAAAACTGTCGCATCTATTTAAGTTGTTGTCTCAAGTGGGATGACAACTTTTCGTTGTTTACATAGCAAAATTGTCGCAACTATTTAAGTTTTGGTCTCAAGTGCGATGACAACTTTTCATTGTTTACATAGAAAAACTGTCGCATCTATTTAAGTTGTTGTCGCAAGTGTGACGACAACTTCCGTTGTTTATATAACAAAACTGTCGTAGTTATTTAAGTTGTCATCGCAAGTGCGACAAGCAATATTTATTTAAAAAAAAAAAAAAAAATTATTTAATTTAATATTAATATTAATACA
>JASDQU010033874.1:0-11949 GCA_032191745.1 Picea mariana | reverse complement strand
CAACTCAAGAGGGAAATGTTCTTCAAAAATATTGACCTAAATTCTAGCTACCACCAGGTTCCCATCGAACCAAATGATGTATGGAAGACAACTTTCAAATCTAAAGAAGGTCTCTTCGAATGGATGGTCATGCCCTTTGGCTTAACTGCACCAAACACTTTCATGAGGTTGATGGATGATATATTGAGAGCCTTCACCAACTCTTTTGTGGTGGTATGTTTGGATGACATCCTCTTCTTCAACATAACTTTGGAGGAGCACATGCAACATATTCAACAATTTTTTATCACTCTACGACAACACAAGCTATATGCCAACTTGGAAAATGATTCTTTGGAATGGACATGGCCCAATACTTGGGATACATTGTTGATGATTAAGGGGTACATTTGGATCCATATAAGATCCAAGTCATACATGAGTGGCCATCCTTGACCACACTAACCAAGACAGAGCTTCTTGGGACTTTCCAACTTCTACCGATGGTTCGTTTTTGGATTCTCCCATATTGCATGGGTCCTTAGCCAAGTGACCAAGGGTGGTGGTAGGGAAAATTTCACGTGGGGGAAGGAACAACAACAAGCATTTGATTATTTGAACCATCACTTGTTCTCAACTCGAGTACTCTCCTTACATGATCTACAACAACCATTCGAGATTGAGACTGATGCATCTGAATATGTTGTAGGTGCAACATAGTGAGACCCTCTTAGATATTTTCCGAAAATAACCCACCTATGATAAGTAAATGTATTCCATTGTAGAAACCTGTCATCAATGGAAACATTACATTCTAGGAAAGGAAACAATCATCCAAATTGATCACAAGCCTCTGCAGTTCATACATACACAGGGGAAGTTGCAAAATGGCTGCCATCAAAAGTGTCCCACCTACCTACAACAATTCCATCTCAACATCAAGTATAAGACATGGAGCACAAATCTTGTCACTGACTTCCTGAGTTGATCTACTATGGCTGCACTCACCATCATTGTCCATTCTTGTTTCCATGAGGCATCTCAATGGCCCCAACTCTATCAGCAAGATTCAGACTTTGCCACCACTTATCAACTCTTGGGTAAAATCACGAATGTCACCGATTTTCACATTCAGGATGGACTGTTATGCCATCTGGGCCATATTTGTGTTCCTTCAAGCGAGCTTTAAAATATTATTTTGGAGGCTCACTACATTCAGATGGTAGGACATTTTGGCGTGGAGAAAACTGTGTTCGTTCTACAGAAACATTTTTGTTTCCCAAAAATTCGACAAGACGTCAACACGTATATCAGATCTTGCACTACATGTGCCATTGCCAAGCCAACCATAAAGAAGAAAGGATTATACACCCCCCTTTATACTCTCGAGAGGTCTTGGGAATCCATCTTGATGGATTACATGTATGTCCTTCCATCCACCAAGAAAGGAAATGATTGCATATTTGTTGTGGTTGATCGATTTTCAAAGATGGCCATTCTCACAACTTGCAAGAAGATCATCACAATGGTAGATACTGCCAATCTCTTCTTCGAATGAGTGTGGGTCCATTTTGGGATACCATATACCATCATATTTAATCGGGACAATAGGTTTCTCAACACATTTTAGTCGAGCCTCTGGTCACTCTTGGACACCAAGCTCACTAAATCCACTGCCTTCCACCCTCAAACCGATGGATAAAAAAAGGTCATCAATTGAATGATTGTACACATCTTGTGCATGTATACCTCTAAGAATCCATGTATATGGGATGAGAGTCTTCCCTATGTTTATCATGACTACAATAAGGCTCTCCATAGCTCCACCGACCATATCCCCTTTCAGGTGGTTCTCAGATTCCAACCCTTGGGTCCCATTGATGTTGCACTACCTCTTGCAACAACAAAGACAGATTCTTCCCATGTTCAGTTTGAGGCCGACAAAGCCACCAAATTCATTGAGCAGATTCATCACATCTGCCAACATGTCCATGAGATTTTTCAAAAAGGCAATTCTAAGTACAAGTAATGCCATGATCAACACCGGGTACCGCACACGTTCTAGGTGGGAGACAAGGTTTGGTTACATTTTCTGAAAGAACTCCTTACAGGTCCCCATTAGAAGCTCTGTCCACTTCGCTATGGGCCTTACAATATCACCAAGGATGTGGGTGACAATTCTTTTGATCTCAAAATTCCCCCCTTCCTTGGATTGCACCAAGTGTTCAATGTGGGCCTCCTTCGACCATATTTTACACCATTATTGGACATCTCGGAGATCACAGAACAATTGACACTAACAAATATCAACAATGACTTCATGGAACATGCATCCACTGATCAGATAATGGATACACAGGTCAAGGGCACTCACCAATATAGGATCCATCTCGATTGGGTTGTCAAGGCATGGCAACTCTTGCACCAAGGCAAGTGGCTCACCCTGAGCCAAAATTAGTAGAAATTTCCTCACCTCATGGGGTAACTCAACACAATGGAGACCATTTCTTCATAATGGGGGATCGCTGATTCAGGTGGATATTGGTGGCCACCCACCTATTCCAACTAGCTCTTCTTGACAATTTTTATCTCAACACGTTCTTCTATAATTCTTTGTAATTGTGGGTTCTACACTTCTGGGGCTATCTGAATCCCTACACAGCTTCCAGGTGGATATTGGTGGATGCCCAACTAATCCAACTGGATTATTTTGGAATTTTTCATGTTAGTACATCTTTTTGTACTTCCAAGGCCATTTTGGGGCCCTAAACAATGTTTTTTTATCTTGTCATAGTCAAACAGCTGACTAAGTTAGAGTTTGACAATATAATGTGTTGGTATTGAAAATAGATTTCCAACAGGCTGTCACACACCTGAAACGAAGGTCGTATGCAAAAGTTATGACCCCGATAAGTTAAGGTACCAACTTACCCATCGGGAGCCACATAACTTTTGGTGTTTCATATCCTAGGGTTAGGTTTTTGGATGTCTAGGGTTTTGGAATTCATGAGTAATGTGAAAAAGGCCTCTGGAGCCTCATTGTAATCATTCTACTCGAACTAATGCATGTAACAACCACATATCTTCTCAGAGATAGCTACCACTATTCGAGCAAGTTGTTTTTAGTTATGTATTTTTACAGTTTCAGCCTATTTTATATATTCAATAGAAGTTATTGTTCACTGGATATCTGATGTTGTTCTTTGTATCTCTTTGTTATTGTATGCAGTCTATTATTCATTTAGTTCCTCTCATAAATACGGATCATATAAGATCTTTGAAGCCTCTTCCAAGGATCTATATAAAGAAAGCAAATCTTGATCATAAGGAGGAAGAATCATTTATAGATACATATTGCTAGAATTCATAGGTGCTTCTCCATCTACATCAGTTTCATTCAGGTTGCTTAGCATGGTTGAAGAGTCGAGGAGGAGAAAGGAGCAAGGGGAAAAGGGGAATGCATCTACACTAAAGGTATGATGGTACTAATGTATTTCTATCATTTCCATTAATAGATCATTTGTTTTCCCTATGTACACTGTCCAATTCAATTGTATAAGACATATCTAGTCTCATGTTAAATAGATCAAGATAGATCTAGTGGATTTGATTTTTATAACACTAAAAGAATAGTAGATCAATAGTTGTCTGTCTCCTTATGTGAAGGAAGTAGGTAGTAAGAGTTGTAGATGGATCTCAAGAGTTGCATCAGCTGGACAGGGAAGGACAACCATCAGTCGAAAGGTATGCTCACCACCCTTCTTGGTTAAAAGGGAAAGAATGTATTTGTATCTAGGGAAATACATTACAAGTCTATCCCTCTATATATCTAGGATCAATAGGAAGATCCTAGGGATATCTTATTATCCACCTGTGATATTTTCTCCATAACTAAACTGGCGACTCCACCGGGGAAGGATGTTTGATTCTTCTCTAGCTCAAAATCCCTTCGATTTTATCCTCTATTTTATTTTGGTTACATTCTTCCTTGATACTCCCTCTGAGGTTGGATCATCCAGATCTGATTGGATTTGGGTCATATCTCTCTTTTTGAAAATGTTTGTAGTGTGTCACTTGTTGCACTACTGCTGACAAGAAACAAGTCGCATGTTGCATGTTTTATGACCTGCAATACCCCTTGCAAATTAGGAAAATTGTAGAATTACTAGATCTCCATTATCATATCTAATCTCTTTGGTTTATGGGATATGTGATTGTTCTTCTCCTATATATATTGTCTCTAATTGAGTCCTTTTTTCACACATTCGATCTTGAATTTTGGTATGAAGTGTGTTTGTGTGGTTTGTTTGGATTGTTTGGTTACACTTGTTAGTTTTCTAGTGATCCATTGAAGTTTGGTAGTACATCCAATAGGTATGATCAGATCTGGTAGTGGCTTGAGTTAATTTCATTTGGTTTTTTTGTCCTCTTGTGATTAGTACTCATTACTAGGTCCAATTTCATAGGTAATTTTTGGGTGAGATGCTTATAAAGACATTGGAGTGGTATTTTGGCATCACTGCCATTTTCCTACATCCCTTGCTTTCTTATTTGATAGTTTTCCATTTGCATATCATGTTCTTGATTATATTAAGAAACCATTTGCATCATATTTGGAAAAATGAATAAAACAATTCTTTGCATGTTTACAAGATTTTGAAGCATTAGGGACAAAGTGCATTGGTGAAGTGTTTGGCTTTCATCTTCTGATGTATTCCCTTATGGCCCTGTAGGGTGGAAATTAAGTCTATAACAAGAATGATGAATCATGTCTTCCTTCTTAAGATAGAGATACAAGTACAAATATTGGGTTTTCCTCTTCAACGTTGGTAGTTATACCTGAAAAGGGGAGTAAAGAGGCTTCATGAATTTGGATCCTCATTTTTTGATAAGGAATTTGTTACTCCATATTAATCTTGACCATTTGAGCTTTGAAATACCATAAATCATGATGAAACCTTCTCCATGGGTTTGACATGAGGTTAAAAAGAAGAAAGAAAAAATGAAGAAAGGTAAAAGTTGTAGGGTGAAGGGCTACTTTTGAAAGGGATAGAAATGAAATTCATATTGTTATGTAATATTCAATTTGTAAGTTCTCTATTCACATGAGAAGTATAATTTTTCATTGAAAAATTTATAAATAGAAATGTTAAAACTTCCATTGAAAAAATTATTATATACTAAGAAGCAATATAATTAAACCAAGCAATATTGCATGATAAATAAATTGTTTTATTTTGTTATTGATTCAATTAACAAATTATTTTAATATACTTTATAAATGTTATGCATTAATGATACATAAAACTACTACAGATATTCCACTAGAATAGTTCATCAAAACATATATTGTATTATGTTTAAATGTTTTATTAATTCATGTTTATTTTCTTATATCTAAGATTTAGTATCACTATATTATTACTCAAATCATGAAAATAAATGAAGTGCGAAAATGAAAGAACAATTAAATGAAAAAACCATCCACACAAACAAACATAAGAGGTATCCTCGGAAACCCAATATGGGAGAAAACCCATCAAGAAAGTGAGGCCTATGCTCTACTCTATTTTCTTCAATTATGAAATACAAGTACAAAAAAGGGGGGAACTGACTATGGAGTTTCCTTTGACACTGGGATCTCAATGGATACTACAAAATATCCTACCTCCTTTACTATGCTCTCAAAATCCCACTCCTAGATGTTTTGATCAACAATGGAACAATTACAATTCTAAATAATGGAACACTTTCTGCTCCTAGAGGCTCAATATTTAACATGACCTAGTAGTCCTCTAGGGTTAGGGTTTTTTATCCTCAACCCTTAATTAGTTGTATTTTTTTACCTTCTATAATATTCTTGTAATTCCCACGTGACTAACCCCACATGTACAAGTAACAGAGGCTAACATGGCATCCACTTAGGACCATGGTGGTCAACAAGGTAGGAAAACTTGTGGGAGGCATACTTATGTATACGAAATCCAATTAAGGTGATTTTCACACCGTTGGAAATGTCTTGGTGTGTAGAATAGAATCTATGGGTTGGTATCCATGCATGCAAGTTTTTGAACCCAAAATTTTTCTCATTTTATTCCTCAAAATGGCTCTAGAAGGTTTGAAACCCCAAATCTTCAAGTTGGGACCTTCTACTAAAATGGGACCTACAAGCCAATTCCTCCAATTTTTCCACCCAAAAAGTACCAAGAGAGATGAAAAATTATATAATGATAAAATATGGATCAATTAAGTATCTCAAATATATAAATAATTTTTCAATGGTTTTGGTTAGTATAAATTCAAACTATATTATCGACTTTATATGTGCGAAAGGTTTAAAATATTTGAAAGACGAGGAAAAATATGTACAAAAATATTACTAAGATCTATCCTATCTAAACTCATATTGAAAACATAAAAAAGATAAAAATAGATTTATCAAATAAGAGATATGATACATGAAATTTACATGGTAAAACCCCAAGTTGGGGAAACATCGATGAAAGCAAGGCCTTCTTTTTTATCATTAACTCTCCCAATTATAAATGCTAGAGAACACACATTTATGGAGTTCAAATGGGATTCATACAACTATCAAGAATATGGATGATGTAGCCTAAGGATCCATAGCATCCAAGATAATGACCAACACCATAATCCACCATCCACCTTACTTGATTCAATACCAATTGCCTCGGTTTATATTTACTAGGAGAAACCTAGACCATTGATCTTAAGTCACAATCAAGGGTGTAGATAAACCAATCCATAAATGTTGATGATAATCTCATCAATATATAAGGGATATGTAGTGTATATTAATTACCTATGATCATAAGTCATTATTAACTGAGAGAAAGGTTACCACCAAATAACTCCCAAAACTATCTACATGTGCACTATTACAAAAGTCTAGTGATTCCATGTTACACGTATAAATTCCCCACAAATGTTGTTATAATGATCATCATTGTGACACTAATTACATAATTACATCATACCACTAGAAAACATTAAAACACATTCTAACATTCCCTTGTAAAGTTGACTAGATGAAGGAGAACATGACTCAAAGAAGGAGTTATGTTACCTTACCTTTGATACCATGAAAGACCAAGAAAAATATGTAGAAGCATATGACCAAGATCTACATTATCTAAAATCATATGTAAAGAATTAAACAAATAAATATAGATCTATCAAATAAGAGAGAAGAAAAAATAAATTTACATGGTAAAACCCCAAGGTGGGAAAACATCCATGGAAGCAAGGCCTTCTTGTTTTTCATATATCCCTCTCAGTTACAAATGATAGAGCACACCCATGTTTGGATTTCAAAGTGGATCCATACAAACGTCTAGCATATGGATGATCTCACCTAAGGACCCATAAGATTAATGTTAATGATCAATACCATAAGCCACCCTCCACCCTCTCATAGATTCAAGACAAACTATCTCTATTTATAATAACCATGAGAAATCTAGACCATTGATCACATGGCACAATCAAGGGTGGTATCAACTGATCCATAAAGGTTAATGGTAATTTCATCAAGAGATAAGAGATAAGTGGTTGATAAGAATGACCTATAAGTGTAGGCCATCATTGCCTGAGAGAGAAGTCACCACTAAATAATTCCCCAAAACTATCTCCATAGTCACATGTGCAATATTATAAAAGTCTAGTGAGGCCTTGTTACATGTATACATGCCCCACAAATGATGTCATAATGATCATCATCATGACACTAATTACAAGATTACATCAAGCTACTAGACAACATGAAAACACATTCTAAAAATACTTATGTTTCAGTATTTTTTGTTAGATAATAATTTTTTTCTAATGGAAACTCAATGAACCAGACACCTATTAACACAAGAACTAGCCAAATACCTAGAAACATTAGTGAAAACCAATTGAAATATCCAATTGGGATTATTAGATTAGATACATGTGTCAACATGGATTATAATTTAATCTTTAAGATTAAGAGTTCTTTGGGTTTGGTTAATTAGAAGATGAAAGGAAGACAAGACATCTCTTGGGTAAGCAAGGCATACTGGGACTAGAAACAATCCCCTGCAAACCCACTGCTCTATTGCACCTCGATGGAATCCCCTTTATGTTTCCCCCAAGACAACCTCCATCGGTGAGAATCCCTTCCTCACCCTTATGGGTGAGCAATAAATACGTAAGTCTTTATTATATAACATATAACATATATATATATATATATATATATATATATATTAAGTGAGTTATATAACAATTTTAATTCCATCTTAAATCTGTAATCTCCTCACACATGATTAAGACAAATAGGAGTTACATATTCCAACATTTTTCTCCAATGAGATCTTTGTGGGCAAATCAAAGGGACACTTTCCCACATTTTTGTGGATGTTGTTTCTTACAATTTTCATGGTGAAGGAATAATGACAAGGCAACCTATGGGGGCTTTGGAGAGACCTCCCTTCTTTAGGCCTCAAGTTGACTCTTGGTCCGAACGAGGTAACCCTCAAACTATCACAAAGATTGTTTTTGCGAGCTTCCTCAAAACAACATTTTCATACAAACACTAATTCTTGATTTCATTAATTAATAAATAAATAAATCCTAGAGGATCAATGAAAGCTAGAAATAGAAACCAACTCCAAATATCCCATCAGGGGCCTTTCCATTGGGCACCTTTATCCCACCTTGCAAATACATAAAAATGTTTAATGAAAGATGCAAAAGCTCACTTACCAAAGGGAGTGACATGGAAATCATTGGCACTAAGGAACACAAGATATCATAAATAATAATGAGGTTTGAATTCGTTAGTATTTCATATAATAAAGAAAACATATTGGGTATTTAGATGAGGCCAATAGCATACATGAAAACATACTGACAATGTTCATCAAAATCCAATAGTTCAACACCAATCAGTAACCATAAACCCTTGTACAATCTTGATTTCTGATTAGGAGATTTTTTATTACTAAGATGAAATCATATATGTTGAGTCCATTGTAAAGCATTTAAAGAAAACAAGCCCACTTAGAACCTTGAAAATCAGTGAATATAATACATAAATAATAACAAGTATTTCAATGATTATTGATTGACATAATATTCAGAGAAAGTTGTAAAGATAATAAGAAGAAGAAGTCTGCAATATAAATCTTCATCACTGAAACAAAATTATATAAAAGATCATAGTTACTCAGGAGAGAGTAGTTTTTTATTAACTAAAAAAAATACATAAACTAAGAGTAAATAATAAAATATGCAAAGTAAGTCATGAATCTTCTGGCTAGTTTCTTGATCTGTTGCAATTACAGTGGCAGTGAGAGTTCTGAGCACTTTTTCCTCTCCACTACAAACACTCCAACCCCTTCTTAGTACCCAACATTGCCATTTTATTCCTTCTCAAATGCTAATTCCTTGTTTTTCTTTGTGCAACTGCATTCTCAAAATAGAAGAAGGTACTTGATGAAGGATCGATAAATTAAACACTTGGTGTGCCACTTTTCCACAAGTTGGCATCTTTTCATGCTTGCCACACTTTCTCCACGAATATTTACAATTCAACGAAATGCCACTTTTTTTTCTCTGACCTTTTTCAAATATAATGAATTTGATATATATTTCAAAGGCTGGTGGGAACATATCCTTCATAAAGTCAGCAAATAATTTACGCACATATGTGCCAAATGCACTCACATGATTTTTGACATACTCCATTGTTTCCTGTAGCAAAAAGGTATGATCTTTATCCACTTCCTCACAAAAGATTTAGTTTTGGTACATGAAGTGAACCCAAAATAATCCTTTTGATGAAATCTTCAAAAAAAATATTGAGGAAGAACTCCTAGGAACCACCATCTACAAGCATTTTGTAAATTGCGCTGTGAACAAACTAAATGTCCAATAGTAGTTGCCTTGTTTTTCCTCTCTAGAAAACTTTGTACTTTATTTTGTACATGCATCTTTCATTTCCAGACTTCTCATTGGGTCTGAACATAGTTAAACTTGTAAAATGCCAGTGGCATTTGTATGGCCATTCATTTGTATCCAAACAAGTGGCCATTTACCTATCAGTTGCAATCTCCAGCTCTGAAATTTCCTAATTTGTAGAGATTTCAACAAATTTAGTAATGTGTTTCTTCACTTATACACTATATGAAGAACATGCCCAACTTTATGCAATAGCAGGGCTTCCAAAGAAATCTGCAAACTCAAAAACCAAAATTGCAAAGAATTTCTTTAGTTTGCCCCCTATTACATTGTCTGTTAATAGCACTACAAGTAATGAACTTCAACCATAGTAAATAGAGGTTGCATAAGGAGACATGAATAACTACTTCAACCATTTTCCTTCTGCCAATCTAAGTATCTTCTACATAGCGCTTCAAGTAATCAACAAAATTTGTCTCATTTGAAAAGAACACCCTCAACTCCCACACACGTAAATTGACAGAGGCCCACAACAATTGTTTGCAAGACCAATTCATATGTAAAAGTGCCAAATCTGGATACAATCCCAAAGATAGTCGAACTTGTGGATATAGCCAGGCATAATATCAATTTTGATAAATTGTGAAGCAAGAAATGCAGAGAGAAAGAATAGAATAGAAAACAGTATATTAGAATATATGAATTAGAGTACAATGAGAAGTAATTCTGAAGAAGATAATGAAGTAGATTCTATGCAAAGGGAAATAGCTGAGCTAAATAGGCTCAAGCAAATCAAGAATAAAAAGTACAGCTATCCAGTACAGCTATCCAGTACAGCTGGCAGTGTACTGTCAGACTGTTGAGGTTACATTATATTTAACACTCCCTCTTAAACTCAACAGTTACAAACATCATCACTGATTATACATAAGTGCCGTCTCTGAAAATAAAAAACTGACTTTCCTAGTGGCTTTGTAAAGATATCAACACGTTGATCTCGAGAACCACAGAATTGTAGTGCGATGTCACCATTATTGACTAGCTCGCGTATGAAATGAAAACGAGTGTCAATATGTTTTCTTTTCTTGTGAAACACATGATTTTTGGATAAAGCAATTGATGAAGTATTATCACAAAAAATAGGAGTTGGATCCTTTTCTGTATGTGACATATCTTTCAATATTCTTCTTAGCCACACAGCTTGACAAGAAGTTGAGGTAGCAACGACATACTCTGCCTCTGCAGAAGATATTGAAACAATTGGTTGCTTTTTTGATGCCCATGAGATTAGGTTCGTGCCCAGTTGAAAAACATGTCCAAATGTGCTTTTCCTGTCATCTAGTCTGCCTGCAAAATCACTATCTGTGTAACCAAAAAGTTGATTACTATCAGATTTAGTGTACCATAATCCAAAATTGAGAGTTCCTGCAACATATCTCAGAATTCGTTTCACCATTTTCCAATGAGAATCTTTGGGGGATTCCATGAATCTGGAAACAAGGCTGGCTGCATACATAATGTCAGGCTTAGTTGCTGTAAGATACCACTGCCTGCTAAAATTTTGTACAAGGTAGAGTCCACTGTAGGACCTTCATCATTCTTGCTCAATTTTGTGCCTAGTGGTATGGGGGTTTCTGCTGGATTGCATTCTTCCATGCGAAATCTTTTGAGGATTTCTGCTGCATACTTTTGCTGACAAACAAAAATGCCTTTGGCTGATTGATGAACCTCAATCCCTAAAAAATATTTCATTATGCCAAGATCTGTCATCTCAAACTCAGATTGCATGGCATGTTTAAAATCTGTTAACTCAGGATTTCCCGTATAGATTATGTCATCAACATATAAAAATTCAATCAAAATTTTACCGTGCTAATCTGTTTTGGTGTAAAGAGTTGGCTCATTTTGACTTTCGCTGAAACTACTTTTGATCAGATAAGTGTCAATTTTGTTGTACCAAGCTCTTGGAGCTTGCTTTAGGCCATTCAAGGCTTTCTTCAACCGATATACTTTGGCTGG
>JASDQU010033873.1:7469-21985 GCA_032191745.1 Picea mariana | reverse complement strand
GCAAATTGTTCTGCAATTCTTCTCTTCCTCAACAGGTCTACTCTGCATCACGTTCTTTTTTCATTCTGTTCTTCTTCTACTCTGCCTGTCATTTGCTCTGTTTCTAATATACATTTCATTTCATTCTGTACATCAATTAAAACTTCATCCTCAACACCTTCTCCTTTCTCATTTCTTACTATTTCATTCTTTTTCCATACAGAACAACCAACCCGGTTTAGTCTTGCTCATTTTCTTTTATACACGCTTCCTTGACGATTCCACTTCCCCTTCCAATAGATCATACAAGTACATCTTTCTTCGCAACTAAAATGCTAATCGGTTTGTCATTATCAGTCCATTTCTCTTAACGGATTCATAACTGAAGCGTTAACAGGTGAGGAAGAACAACAGCCCTCCGATCAGTTTTAAACTTTATCCGCACCATTAGATAGTCTTTATAATTCTTGCCTTTTAAACTGGGTTTCAACACTTTCATTTGCTAGCCCTCCTAAGCTTAGATCCTGATCAATGTGACCGTCACTCTGTGATCTTGTTCTTATCACTTCATCGGAGTTTCAACAATTACGATGACATAATGTTTATGTCCACGTGATTCGGGATGCGCTTTAGCCCTCCTGGCTGAGCCCTGGTCCACGTGACCGTTACCCATGACCTTTCGTCGGGATTTTGGGGTTTATAATGATAATGTGCATACATCCTTTGGATCCGCGATATGCCGATCCCCGACTTCCTCTGTACTCCTTACACCTGTCCTCCACTGACTCCTGGGTGGCCCACAGGTCATATGCTTTATCGGGAAATCGCGTATCGCGATTTTGCGATATTTGATGTTCTAAGTTCTTGTCAATACAAAAACCCGATCCCCGAAATTCCGTGTAGTAAACAGATCAACGATCCAAATTATATTTAGATCTGACGGTTTCTATTATGTCGAGAATTCACTCATCGCAAAATCAGAATTCTTGTTGCCCTCGATTCTTTGCATATTGAAATCCCAATCCCCGAAACTCCGATGAAGAATCAGATCAATGGTCTTGGTCATTTCTGGATTCAACAGCTACGATTAAATCATGAAATCGCACATCGCGATTTCGGGTTTCTCGTTGTTAAGAGGTATTGACATTGCAAAGTGTCGATTCCTGATCCCCGATACTCCATGCAGAGATTCAACGGTCCATATCACTTCTAGCTCGACGGCTCAGATTAGATCACGATTTTACACATCGCGATTACTCCCACTTCTCCTTGTTCTTTAAAGGGCATGCAGGTTATCCTTGATCCGACGATGATCAGGTCTTGTGCTTGGATCTAACAATCACTGACTCATCTCCACAACCACAACTGTACTTGCCATCAATGACAAGTATACACTGCCTGTTCGCTGGCTGTTACATATTTACTAACATACCCTTCCTTCTTAGTATGTGCATGAGATTTCCGCTTATATTTGTCTTTATATTTATGATATTTTTGGTTTCCATCATGCACAGTGAGTGCATGCACCCTTGGGCCTTTGATTGCGCTCATTTTGATGAGCTTGGTTTGCTCTTGTGTCAGGGATTCGATAAAGTCCTCAATAGAAGGGATCTTCCAGGTGGCTCCAGAGGTGAATCTAACAGTATGGAATGTAGATACGAATACTGATAATTCAGGACCAAGCTTGGAGAGAATGGCGACAACCATTTGTTTCTCCTCCTTCAATTTATCAACCCCGCAAGCTTTGAGTTGCGACAGTAAATCCTTGAATTTTGTAAAGAAATCTTGGATATTCTCGAATCTTTTTGGATCCAATGTGAGCAGATCCACCTCCATCATGTGTCCCCTCATCTCATCATGTTTTCCAAAGATCCCTTCCAATATGGTCCAGGCTTCATTGGGAGTCTTACAGGAAGATATATGAAAAAGGAGATCGGGAGAAATAAGACTGCAAATTGTTCTGAGTGCCTCATCCATGCGATTTAAGTACTTGGATTTTTCTATGGATGATGTTGGCTCTGTATCTGTATTCATGGTTAACCTGTGCAACCCTCTGGATCAGAGATGTATGGCTATTTTCTCCTTCCATGCAATATAGTTGTAAGGTGTAAGAATGAATTCTTTTTGGAATTCCATCTTTCCGTTGTCTTCAATCTTTTGTACCTACAATTTTTTTTTTGAGTGTAGCTTTTTCTTAGCACTCCGTCGGCTCTAATACCATGTAAATGTGTTGAACCTGCACAGAATATATCTAGCTAAACAATAATACACACATTTGTAGAGATAATTGAAAAGGAAGAAGAAGGAGAGAAAGAATAGAAATAATTCTTATTAACCGTTGTGAATAATGAATAATTTACACATGATATACTGTGTATAAATCAATGAGTTCGACTTGAGGTGAACCAATTCACCATAGTGGTGGTCTAGAGTGATATGGACACACACCAATAGTTATGGGAGTGAACTGCCACCTATTCTAGTCTCTCAGGCAGTTATGGGAGTGAATTGCCACCTAGTTGAGTTAACTAGTCAACTAGTCTTCAGTTAACTGACTAAATAGAAAGTAGTGAGGAGTTAACTCAAGGAATCAAGGCTAATGCACCACTTTGGTGATGATACCAAGGAAAGGTCGAATTAGCATGGTGATGATCCCAATGAAACATCTAAACTCAACTCAACTAGTCAAATTGAAGTGTGAACTGAAAGAGAATATTCTTCAGGTGGAATATTATCTCCTAAAATATAGGAGATTGGGTAATGACTAATTATGACTAATAAACAAATAAAAACCTTAGGAAAAAGAAATCCTAGGTGTGTGTGAAGTAACTCCAAAATTTAGTTTCTCCTTGTTTTTTCAAGTGCACAAAAGAGACAAAATCTATGGAAAGAAAATTTTACAGCCATAGTTGTAAAATCCGAAGAACTCGAGTCCCACAAACATTCATTTGGGTATTGAAGAAAAATTATAGATACACATGAGATTTTTTCGTTTCCTTCCAAAGTTTTTTTTTATTTCCATCTGATACGCAGTATTGAATTGTCCTCATTTAAGTTAAATTTACTATGGACCCGAAAGTCGTGCAACATGTAGACATTATTTTCCTTTTTCTATAGGTATACTTCATATGGAAATTCTACTAACCCATGAAGCACATCTTGTAACAGAGGCTGTCTAATTGTACAATGTACAATTGTGTTGCCTACGGTTCAAATGGAAGCATTGAGGCAATGTCTATATATGTAAAAGGGAATTGTTTACTACATCGTATAAAATCAATTTTACCATCATTTATGAAAGTAGAGGCAGAAGTAGGAGAGTTGCATTTCGCACATACATGCTCGAAGGGGGTCAAGCACACATTCGCTGCAACCAAAACACCCTCAACATGGGCACGTGAGAATAACAGTTAATATATTGAACAATATAATATACAACTGCACAACAAAAAATAAAAACTGCAGAAAATTGGTGAAGGCAATTTGTATGAGCAAAGTGAGGATGAAATTGTAGATGTATATGCACAACAGTGGTAGAGATAGTTAGTTTCTTGAGATCCTGTACTATGTCTTTTCAGATTTTTGTTACAAATTTTTTTTGGGTTGTGCAAAAGATCCTTTCTTTAGCATCCATTTTCTTTGTTATATTTTTGAAGAGCATAAGAGGAAATTTCCCTTTATGCAATTGTTGTTCCAATGAGGAAAACAAATTTGAATAGGTGTCAAACAATTGTAGCTGCAACATGGAACAATGCAATAGTTGTGTAACATAACCAAGATACATGGACATGTGAAAGTAAAGGACAAAAATGGATATGGAGAACAGTACCATTGCCTTGTTGTTGTCTGACTCCATATTTTATATGGAGAATGTGTTGTGAGCCAAGTTTTCTCACGAGTGTGACAACTGCACCAATGGTTCTGATTGGGTAAGTGTCATTGCTCTATGCAAGTTGGCCGATTGTTGTGTCCAGGATGAAACGATATTCTGAACAAATCACAGGAATTTTTTCCATAATACTTGTTTCGTTGAGCTATATAATCCGATCACAATCACCACGGTCATATATTGTTTTGGGCAATATATTAAAATTTGTAATGAATATCCCATTACCTGGCAATATCTTTTCTGCATGTTTCTGGACAAGTTGTGTGGGAATATTTAGTGTGTATCAAGGCTTCGTTGTTTGTCATGTTAGCATGCATAATAGATCTATTTTTGTTTTCCTTGTCCAAGTAGGTGTTATAGACGACCATTATTTCCCCGATGAACACTTGTCCAGTTCGATGGTTGTTCAAGCCCTCTATTGATATTATTTTGGGTGTTATAAGTTTATACCTGGTGACATTTTTTGAACATGAAAAGTAATGTGAATGGTAGTCTGCATTATTTTTTTGTTTTATTTTTTCTTGGTATAAATTTACAAGTAGACGCACAACATGGATGAAGTATGGAGCCAGAGTTTTGCAACTAGACCTCTTATTCTGCGGAACTTGCATTATGTTCGACGTCTCACTTGCACTCGTTGATACTTCTTGTGAACTACAAAGTATGTGTTGCAGATGAAATCAACATATTTATCATGCCATAGATGAATAAATAGCTCAGGATATTCGTTTGGTAAACATATGAGGAACACAATGTATGAATCTTTACCTTTCGCCTAGTCGGTCTGTTGATGTTTGCAATGATTGACTGCTCATGGCCATGTCGCTAGTCCAATTTTTTCTGATGCAAGCATGTGTAGATGAACATCAGAAGGACTAAATAAGCATATGCATTGTATATTGTCTATAATTGTTCTTAATGTCACATACAAGGTCGAAGGAGATGGAATATGATATAGGGTGTCAAGGGATACTCAGGAAACATGAGGACCCGATGGTCAAATTGTATGCCTCGGATTTTTTGACTGCAAAAAATGTGTAACATGGAATAGGGCATGATGTGGGGGTATGGCAGCCAATCTTTATATCGTGGAAGCTCCAAATCTAGAGGCACAATCTTGAATCCGCCAGCACGGGAACCTGCGATCAAAAAAGTTGCTAAGTATGGAATGAGGAAATTGTCGGTTGGAGTCATGATATAGAATCATGAGTATAAATGTGAACCTGTGAGTTGGCCAAACCGTGCACCTAGACATTTTGGAAAGACGACTAAGAAAAGCAACTAGAAAGAAAAAGTAGAGGAGAAAAACAAAGGGGAATCTGGTTAAGTATAGAAGAGGGAAAAAATGGATAATAGAAAGTGGGAAAATTAGAAATGGGGAGGGAAATGTTTGGAAGTGGGAAGTCTCAACAAAGGCCCATTATTGAAAAATCATCATTTTATAGTCCAATATTATATGCACCCACCCATTTTGTGTGTTTGATTTACTAGCACAATTGGTATACCTTTTCAAAGATTGTACTTCAACCCCCTCTGTTGTGGCATATAAGAATTCATCTTCCTATCCAACTAATATGTTTCTTTCAATGTAGCAACACCGAAAATATAGTGGACATGAAGGTAAGTTATTATGCAGAAAGATATGTAAAAAAAAGAAATACATTTATATTTATTTCAATGTAGCAGGAAAGAGAACACAATTCACATGAGGATAAGTTACTATGTGTAAAGATACATAGTATCTACATATAGTAATTTAGGTGCAAAGCAGTAGAACAAGTAGAACAAATATACAAACAATAAATGAAATACTAAACAATGGAATATGAAATAAGAGTAGAAGCATGTACCTATGTATCTCCTCTTCTACAATTGTGACAAAGAGTCCATTGTCTTCTCTAGTTATTATGTTTGTTTAAATGTAGCAATGCAAAAAAATACAATGCACATGAAGGTAAGTTGGTATACAGGAAGACATGTAAAAAACTAAACAGAGTTCGATTTCTTTCAATGTAGAGGCACATAGAATACAAAGGACATGAAGATAAGTTATTATGTAGGAAGATACACAATATCTACATACAATAAATTAGGTGAACACATATACAAACAATAAATAAAATAATGGAATATGAAATAACAGTACACGCATGCACCTTTGTATCTCCTCTTCTACATTTGCATTAAAGACTCCTTCTTCTTCTCCATTTATTATGTTTGTTTCAATGTGGGAACGCAAAAAATATAATGAACATGAATGGAAGTTGTCTTTCAGGAGAGAACAAGTAATATGTACATACAATAAATGAGAATCAAAGGAATAGAATAAAAGATAGTTAGAAACATGAACCTTTTCTTTTCTTGATCCATGGTTGTAATTATATAGAGTTTTTCCTGCCCAAAATATATTACAAGCCAAAAGCTATTAAGAAATTGCATGGCCATAGCTGAATGATTTTGGTTTTGTGCAACAAAGTATATAGATATGCTTTGAGACATGGAAATATAATTTTGCAATATCTTTGATGTACATCTCATATTTCAAGTAGAATACAAATTGTATCGTGGTCAGACTAGTTTGTGTACAAGATAAAGACGTTGTATTGTGATATGGACACATTTCACCATATATGGTTAATAAGTGTGTTTTTCACATGTTTTATCTTAACAAAAAGACAACGGACATTGTGATTGCACATGTAGTTGTCCAATTATTTGTTATGTCACTATTTTGTATCATGTCAACATTGAAGTATCCTAGAATGATAATGGTTTCGTCCAAATGTAAATGGTGTGATGCATTTTAGAACACATTCATTGTGCTAGCAATGTTGCATGCCAAACAACATAGAAACTAAATATTACAATTTGCAATCCACAGAACACCACTCTTGCTAGCACCATCTCAATATCCTTTTCCTCTACAACAACATTTTGTGAAGGCATGTAGGTATGGTTCAGATCTAGGAAAAAAAATTGGAGAAAAATTTAAGAGAAGGATAGGTGGGCATGGGACATGCATCAGATATGGACTTTTCTAGACATGACAAATGATAGAATCATAGTTCCACTTGCGGGTGCAGGGAATAAACACCTCAAAGTGAAAAAAAAACAACTCCAATTTTTGGTGTAGGACCTCAACCTTGCAAAGCCGAAGAAAAAAAAAGAAAACAATAAGCAACAAACCAACGAGGAAGCACAAATAGGCCCAATTGCAGCTGCATGACCTCAAAATCACAAACTTGAATCAAGCAACAACAAGCAACAACCGATGAACCAATGAACCAACGAACAAGAAACAACCATTGAATCAATAAACAACATATGCATCTCCAATGATTACCAAATTGCATCCCAAGCAAAAAATGAACCCGAAACATATGTTGAGCATGCCAGTAGAAATAATCAAACATTGTTAGTTGCAAAATACAAACAGTAAACAACAAAGAACAAATAGAAATTAAATTATGGAATCCAAACTTACTCTACAACGATGAACGACATAAGCATAGGTCGAATTGTGGGTGTAAGATTTGGACCCCGCAAAGTCAAAAAAGCAGCTCCAACTGCGGATGCATGACCCCAACCTTGCAAAGTTGAAGTAAACAAAAGCAAGCAATAAGAACCAATAGGTCCAACTGCAAGTGCAGTTCCTCAACCTTGCAAAGTTGAACCAAACAACAACAAGCAACAATCGATGAACCAACAAAAAAGAAGCACCCACTAAAGCAGTAAACAATGTATGTATCTTCAACGATGACCAATTTTCATTCCAAGCATAGAAGAAGTATGAAACATACAATGGCTATGCAACTGGCGATGGACAACAATATTGTCCAAATTCACTTCAACATTGTATGGAAAAATTCGAGGAAAAATGTATTGTGAGAATCCTATTTAGGAAAACATTTAAGGTTGTCAAGTTGTTTAAGGGCCTCGCGGTATGCAAACATTTAAGCTGTCAGGCCTGTTTAAGGACCTTGCACTATGTAAACATTTAAGTTGTCAGGCCTATTCAAGTACCTCAAAAAAAATGTCAATGATCTAAACCTTTGGTATGTAAACATTTCAATACAAATAGAAATAATAAAAACATTAAAAAATAGGGTTGATGCTCAAAACTTTCAGTATGTAAACATTTCAATAAAAATGTAATAAAAATTAAAAAAGAGCGTCTAAGCTCAAAACTTTGGATATCTAAACATTTACAACATTGGGAACATTGAAGTTGGCAATAAGACCTCCAATATATTCTCCAATGAGATGATGACATATGTTGGATTATTGAGAGGGGGGGATGAATCAGTAATAGAGAAATCTAATCCTTTTTAACCATATAATCCAAGTTTTATATCAATGTAGAATTATCATCCAATAACCGCAAAGTAAATAAGCAATGAACAAATAAACAATCATACACATACACAGTACACCGGTGTTTTATGTGGAAACCCAAAGTGAGGGAAAACCACAGAATGCTTTTTCTTATATGTCTTGAAGAATTACATTCATTGGAAGCACCAACTTCCTTTGTTTTCTAGATGCAATTGGAAGGAGGCTCCAACCCCCTAGTTTCTTAGGATACAACCCGAGGGAAGCTCCAACTCCCCAATTCTTTGGCTATAACTAGAAGGAGGCTACAACCCCCTAAGTTCTCCAGCTACAACTGGAAGGTGGCTACAACCACCTGCCCTTACCACGTCCAAATTCCCTGATGTATCAGTTGAATCATGAAACCAATGTCACACTATCACGGTGAGATATACCATTGTACAACTATATCAACCTGTACTACTGACCTGCATCCAACCTGTACATCTTCCCTATAATCAATATGTACATGAGCTGAAGATGTATCAACAAAAATACAATAGGTACGTGACTTGTAGTGCTGCAACACGTGTATGTACACACCCTATCTATTATGAAGCCCGTGTATGTACGACCAAATTGTTATGCAACCTTCATATGCTTTCTGAAAACTGGTGTTTCCTTTCTCTTGAAAACTTATGTCCCTCTGTAACTTCTTTCACATAGATCTGTAACCTGTCACTGTATCCAGACTGTAACTATACCCTATGCATGCATCCTCATACATAACCTTTACCCAAAGCATATATATTTCTCTCTAGTCATGTTCCATATAGGTGTGTGTAATCATGAACAAGTATAATAACCCTCACATGATCTAGTCATCAAACCCTTTCTGATATTCAGCCTCTCAATACATCAACCACTTCACAAATGCAAGCTCTCAACCATGTACCACAAACCCTTAGCCATATGCCAAGAAATACAATACGTGCCTCAACAAGAAGTATCAATGATAAATATACCAACATTGTATTTCTATATATTTGACTTATGCAAAAGATCCCATGCAACCACTAGTCTCTCTAGGGAAAATCCTCAAATATTCATAACCATTTCTCATTCATACATCAAAATCCAACTATTCATAGAAATAAGACATAAATTTTGAACCAATGGATAGATTTGATGTATCTGAGCACTTTAGACCTTCTTGGGATCTTGATCTCAGAATCTAGAACCTCTGCATCTTCATCTTCTCAAGTTTCCATGGATTTTCAACATGTACACACCCTAATACACTGCCAGCCTGCATACGCCTCAGTATGTACGCACCCTAATACACTTCCATCTCACGTATGCCTCAAAAAATAGGGTTTTTTAGTATTCATTGTAATTCCAAGAATTTCTCCTTCAACCCTTTGTACTATCTCAGACTTTCACAACTTCAGATGTATCAATGATTTCTTGCAATAAGCCTCACATAACAAAAGATATTCAATATGTTCAAGTGTGATTAAATGAGAGAGCTTTGCCTCTTATTTATACTTTCATATAGCATTACATTTTCCTTATTTTTGGGAGTTCTCCATTTACTTTATTATTTTAATAATTTCTTTTGCAAATGCTTTGACTTTTTGGGGCTTCTAGATGACTCATGAGGGTCCTCCAACTTCACATGGCCATAACTCTCTAACCATGAGGAGTTATGTGACGTTCCACATACCACCGAAAATGGCATGACAATTATTATCCATCTAGGATAGTTTCACTGAAAAATTCACTGACCTTCATCTCATTATTCCATAATTAATCATGGGTTCTCTAACCATACTTCTAGGATAACTCAATCCTCAAAGCATCTTCTCGTGAGGGCTTTCACCATAAGGGGACCACTTTGGAGTTCATCCATTTGTACTTCTTATCAACCATGACAAGACAATAATGAGTCATCTTTACATAAAAAAAAACTTGGGTTCATTACCCAAACCTTTGTGCTACCGGAATTTGCTACTGAACTTTATTCAAGGGTTGACATCAATGACAACCAACCTTAATCAAGAATCTCCCCCTTTTGAATTGATCGAAACACTCTGATACAATACTAAAATCATGTCATGCAATATTGAAGTCATATCACTCATGCTCCCCCTAGAACCATGCCTTTGTCCTCTGCATCTCTGTGACCATTTATCCCCCCAGAATCATGCCTCTATCCTGTGCATATGATAAATATCTCCCCCTTTGTCATCAATGGAAAATGTATCTTTCCATCTAGTGATGCTCTCCTTAACTGCACCGTCCTCTTTATGATGATTCCTCGAGTACATCTAAGACATGTAATATAAGAATTCAAAAGCATTCATTTTGGGGTAGAAGTAACTTCGAGTCTTTGGCGAAGCTACTCAAAGGCTTCCCGTGGAAGTGGTTTTGTAAATATGTCTTCCACTTGTTCTTCTGTTCCCACATACTCAACTCTGATGTTCTTTTCTGCAACCCGTTCCCATAGAAAGTGATACTTGATTGAAATGTGATTTGTCTTGGAGTGCATCACCAGGTTCTTTGATATACTGATGATGATTGTATTATTACAATAGATTAGAATGGTATCATCATACTCAACTTGTATATCTGTCATATTTTGTTTCATCCAAAGAACCTGTGTACAACATGTTGTTGCTGCAATATACTCTGCCTCGACTGTAGATAAAGATACTGATGATTTTTTATTGCTTAGCCATGATACTAAACACTCACCCAATTAGAACATTTCTCCACTGGTGCTTCCTTGGTCATTAATACAACCTGGCCAATCTACATCTGTGTAGGCAATAAGTGATAGATCTTTTCCTTTCAGATACCATAATCCAAAATTTTCTATTCCTTTGAGATATCTGAAAATGTTCTTCACTGCTAATACATGTGATTCCTTTGGTTCTTCTTGAAATCATGCCACCTGTCCAATTTCATGCATTACATCTAGTATGTATGTTGTCACATATAGTAGGCTACCAATCGTTGACCTGTATTGTCTTTTATCTGTAGACTTTGAATCATCATATTTTCTTCTCTTGCAACTAGCTTGCATGGGAGTGATAATTGGTCTGCAATATTCCATTCTAAACCTCTTTATCATTTATTGGATATACTTGGTTTGAGAAATAAAAATTTCTTGGTTGCTTTGACGTATCTGAAGTCCCAAAAAGAAGGATAGTTCTCCAAGTAATGAAATTTCAAATTCATTCTACATATCCTTTTCAAATTTCTGGCTTAACCTATCATCATCACTACGNTGAGAAATAAAAATTTCTTGGTTGCTTTGACGTATCTGAAGTCCCAAAAAGAAGGATAGTTCTCCAAGTAATGAAATTTCAAATTCATTCTACATATCCTTTTCAAATTTCTGGCTTAACCTATCATCATCACTACCAAAAATAATATCATCAACATAAACTTCAATTAATAAAATATTACCTTGACTTACCTTGATGTAGAGGTTTCTTTCTGCACTTCATTTTCTAAACCCTACCTGCTATAGATATTTATCCAGTCTAGAGTACCATGCTCTAGGAGCCTATTTTAGACCATACAAGGCCTTCTTTAATTTACACACATAATATGCATTCTATGACAAATGGAATCCTTCTGGTTGTTCAATGTAGACTTCTTCTTCAAGTTCCCCATTCAGAAAGGATGATTTTACATCTATTTGATACATTTTAATATTTTTGGAGTATGCATAAGATAAAAGAAATCGGATTTCTTCCATTCTAGAAACTGGGGAAAATGTCTCTTCAAAGTTGATTCCTTCAACCTATTCATATCCTTTACATACCTATCTAGCTTTGTTCCTTGTAAACTGTCCATCTTCATTCAATTTATTCTTGTATACCCACTTTGTGTCGATCACATTCTTATCATTTGGTCTTGGAACCAATGCCCAAGTGTCATTTTTCTCTATTGATCCAATTCTTCATCCATGGCCTTATTCCAAAATTCATCCTTGCTGGCCTCTTCAAAACAGGTTGGTTCAATCGTAGATGTGAGTGCTAGGTGTGTTTGTTCTAGTCAACATGTTCTTCTTCTAGTCTCAACTCTTGCATATTTGTTTCCGATAATCTGATCTGAAGGATGATTCTTCTATACTCGTCTACTAGGTGTTTTTGGAGGTACTTGTTGAACTTTCTCTTATGCTTCTATTAGATCCTCTTCATCTTCCCCTTATTTTTCATCTTTTGTTTCTTCTTCGTAAAGTTGTTCCATTGATTCATTTTCTTCGTCATTCAATTCTTGTCAACCTATTTCATCAATTGTTACATTGATGCTTTCCACAACTTTGTTCAATCTCAGGTTGTAACACTTGTATGGTTTCCTTGTACTTGAGTAACCAATAAGTACTCCTTTGTCCACACGAGAGTCAAACTTTCCCATTCTTCCATCTTCTCTTTTGATGTAACATTTTCTTCCAAAAACTCTGAAGTGCTTCACATTTGCTGGTCTTCATTTCCATAGCTTGTAGGGATTTTTGTCAGTGTCGTTTCTGAGAATTACTCTGTTTGAATGTGAACTATTGTATGCACTGCTTGTGTCCAAAAAATATCTGTCAATTTGGAATCCATTATCATTGTTCGATCCGTTTCCTGTATTGTCCTATTCTTTCTTTCAACAACTCCATTCTGTTGAGGTGCCCTAGCCACGAATAATTGCCTCTTTTTTCCATTACTGCTGCAGTAGTCCATAAATTCATTTTAAGTGAACTCTCTTCCATTATCAGATCTTAAGCATTTGATTTTTAAATCCATTTCATTTTGAACCATTTCCTTGTAGATATTGAAGTTTTCAAAAGCTTCTGACTTATTTTTGAGAAAAAAAAATGCAGTCATTCTTGTATAATCATCAACTAATAACATAAAGTATTTCTCACCTTTTAAACCCTTTGTTGTAGTTGGTCCAACTAAATCAATATGCACAATTTCCAGTGGTCTTGTCGTTGAATATTCCTTTGATTTGAATCTGCTATTTGTTTTCTTTCCTTGTTGACAATGCTTGCATAAAGTGTTGGTTGGTTTCATGATCTAGGGAATTTCTCTGACTGCTTCTGTTTTTATGAATTTGACAAGGTTATCAAAATGTATGTGACCCATTCTTCTGTTCCATAGCCAACTGATCAGGGGATCAAATTTTGCTCAAAAATTCAAAGTGCTCGAAATCGCTTCATATCGAACGAGAGCGTAGGCCTCGTCGTTGCGAACCCAACGCAACTTGTTTGGGTTCAAACGGATGTCGAGAGCGAGAGATATCGTGATCTGTTCGAATCGTCAAACATGTAAAAAAAGGGGCGCTGACTGTGCAGTCCGTACAGTCCGTACAGATGATGACATGGCATGACCGTATGATGATGTGGTAGAGACTGTACGTCTGTACACTGATGTGGCATGTGATGACATGGTAGTTTGTGATTGGAAGATGTGGTCGAATTATGATGTGACACGTGGCATCATTTTGGTTAATGGTGTGGTGTCACATGGCCCAATCATGGGCTGCCATGTGGCACCGTTGTATTGGTTGTTGTTTAAAATTGTATGGAGTCCATGGGGGTTGAACCCTGGACCTCCCCTATGGCTCTGCGCTTTGGTAGTGTGTGGGCTACCACTAGCCCACACGGTGGTCCTTATAAACTCTATGGTTTAATTTACATTTGAATTGTATTAAAATGTGAATGGGGGCGTGTCCGGGCTGGGGCTTAGCCCCATCCCTGGTCGCATGCATTTATATATAAGACCACCACTTTATATATGGATCGCATGTTTCAAACATCCCGGTCGCATATATTTTAAAACTGCATGACCATTGTGTAAACAGTTGGCACCCATTTGTGTTATCAAATGTATTAGCCATGGTTCTTGGGCGCCATTACATATGACTTCAACCTTAGCGTGGGAGTTGGATTGGTTTTGGAAACGGTTAGCCCTTTTATATTTGCGTGAGGTCACATGGACCCATGTGCCTGAGAGCTTGGTGGTTAGGGGTTGTTGCGCCCATAACCATCCTACAGTTCACATCGTTGGCGTGGTTGCATTCGGTGCCAGGTTTTTATGCTTTAAATAGCATTTGTGCTAGGTTGAATGAACACGGGTGCAATTTGTAGATGCAGAGACAACAAGCTTGAAGAAGAGACTTCATGGAAGCCTAATTTCTTCGTTTGTTGGCCAAATGAGGTGTCGAAAAAGCCCAGCTAGGGGTTTTTGGACACTCTGAAGCCATTGAAGAAGTATGTTGGTCATTTTGAGCATTGTAAAGCATGTTTTTGAGCACTTTGAGAAAATAATAATAATGA
>JASDQU010033870.1:7862-32480 GCA_032191745.1 Picea mariana | reverse complement strand
GCACACAACACAGTGCAATGTGCGCACAACACATAGAATGTGCACACCTTGTCTTTGTTAACACTTATGCACACACTACTCTGATGCGCGCAACACCAAAACCATGTGTCCTTACTTTACCATCCTAAATATACATTACATTTACACTTGGTACCAATCGACTCACCAACCTATATATACAATTACAAAGGGTTCCAGATATGGGACATTATATATTCCTATAAAAAGAAAAATAAATCTGTCATTAGTGGAAATAAACGGACCAGAAGACCAGGAATGTCCCTATGCTATGGACATGGATGAAATGATTGAAAAACTTGACTAGTCTGCGCAAAGGTTGTTAGAGACAAGAGAAATATTTGGTGTTATTATGACTCAATATCCTGAGATATTTGGCTCGCACGGGTGTAGACGGATTGGCAAGTGCCGTGTAAATGGAAGGAAATTTGTAGATGAAGTCTCATGTGCGATTCTCACCCGGACTTACTCGTGCGCCATTCTTGCGGGCTGGGTGGTTGCACCTGGGGTTATAGTGGTAGCCGCCTGGGGATCGACCCAGTGTCACGCGAGTACGAGAACCGCGAGTTGTCGACTCCCCCAGTAATATATATATATATATATCCTGAGATATTTGAGGAGTCTGTCACCTGCACCACATGACTTACAATTGAGAAACCAAAAAGTTATTGTTAGAAAAATTTAATATCGAGAATAAAAAGTCATCTAAATAATGGAAATATTCTATTGACTTGGATGGATTAGCACCATCTAAAATTGCGGATTTTCATGCAGCTACTGGAAATGCATTAAAGCAATCAATTGAAAAAATGGAAAGAGAGAATGTGGAACTAAAGAAAAGAGTAAAAGAATTAGAAGTTACTCTGGTACTAGCACCATTGTTCAGAGAACCTTTAAGTTATATGCAACCTATACTTGAATTGGAGGAGATCCCAGTAAACAGTACAAAATACAAAGACTCATCAAGTTTATTGCAGGCTATAAGAAAGTATGTTGGTGATGCCATACAAAAACAAGTTGATATAATTAAGGAAATTTGGGAGCTTGCCCAAAATATTGCTAGTTTTTCCTCCAGAATAGATAATTTCAAAGAATATCTGTAGAAAATTTTTGAGAATGATGAAAGATTTTTCAAGGAAGTTGTAAATACATTTTCAGCTAAAGTTTCCAGTTTAAATGAAGCCTGAAGAAAGGAACAAAAACTTCCTTCACCTTATAATATGAAGAAAATTAATGCCTATTGGTTAAGGATAATTAAAGAGTTAAGAGAAATGATAAATGAAACCGAGGCCCTAAGCAATAAAAAGAGTGATTTATTTATTAAGCTTGTGGGTCTTACCAAGGAATTAGATGGTCCTGATTTATTGATGGATACCATGATCTTAACCAAAGAATATTTAATCGGGCAACTTAAAGCATTAAAATTTGCTTGGGATAATGAATTTACTGAAACCATAGAATTTTTCGAGGATGAAGTTGGAATATGGTTGGTTCGGTATATCAACATAAATGATGGGGTGGATAACACATTGCATCAATCAGAACTAGACCTGACGGAATTCAAAATACAATTATTTGAGATTAAAACCAAACATGAGATCACCCTGGTACCTTTGAGAGAGTATATTGATGAATGGTTGAAAAAGGCGTTAATTGAAATTACTGAACCAAAAAATAAAGAAACAATTAGAGAAGTTATGCACCTCAACCACAACATATGTCTATAAAGGAGCCAATTGCAAGCAATTAAAAGATAGATGATATTTCTCTATCATAGTGATTCGAACATAAACTCTACTCTCCAGTTTTTGTTCTGTCCATTTCCGCTACAATAATTTATCACCTTTCCTTTGTCTACTCGGTTTTCTGTGGGATTTAGGATGATTCTTGGTTGTCCTTCTCTTATATTCCAGGTCTTGTCATTTTATGGTCCGCAGGATCCAATCTTATTCCTCTTTGAAGGGAAAACACATTTTACTTTCTTTAAAGACATTTAACTTGTATTTAAAGACTCATTGTTATTTTTGAGACTTTGAGAGAGATACTTGGGATATTACGTTATTGTATTCTCAAAGATTTTGACCTGAAGCTTGAGTTACCAAATGTTCTATCTATCATAATATTTTTGGTGCTTTATTGAAATATAATGTAAAGCTCTCTTTTATTTGTGGTCCATTTCTTGTTCTCTCTATTTGTGGTATTGTTAAATGTTCCGATGAATACCTTGATGGATACATCAGTCCTTTATATTCTATATGTATCTTATATATTAACATTTTAGATATTGTAAATATGAGTTTCTTTTAACACCAGGTCCCAAATCTCAGGTGTTGTTTTCCTTGAATGTGAATGTAAATATTAAGTCTGGTCCTTCTCAGATTTTACTTTGTTTCATTTTATTTTCTTAGAATCATAAAAACAAGAGGAGTACCATCTCTCTAAAAATGCAGGGGGATTCATATCCTCATGAATTTGACCTCAAGACTGTAAAACAATCTTTTAGATCAACACTCACTTAGATTTATCAACATTTTGGAAGAAAGGAAAAGGGAAACTTACAAATAAAGGGATGGTCCTTAATGAAGAGGGACATAGTCACCTAGTAAAAATTATAAAAGGAGATGATAACAACACGGATATAAAATGTTATAGTTATGAAGAGTTAGTATGGATGTATGAGATTAATTTATACAGATTGGTAGAGGATGATAGGATTGAGGATTTAACATTGAAAAATGAAACTTCCAATTCTGAGAGGATTGCGAACATGGGAAAACTAATATGAAATGAAATCCAAAGCTTTTATGAGGGCCTTTATAGATGAGAGTAAGTTGAGAAACCAACCAAAATTTTTAACATTTTGGAATTGGGGTTGCTAGAAATGGTGTAGTGAAAGAGAATGATTTAAAATGGAGAATAGAACCCTCTACTCCTCTACATTGATAGAACATTGGACTCATAAGATCCAAAAATGTCAAGTTTGTGGGCAAAGGGAAGATGTGTAACCCATATATTTTGGTATAATAGTTGGATATGATAATTTCGGAAATAAGTGTATAGAGGAAGTCGATTCCAAGACTATGCACACAAGAGACTTGTCATGTAATAACAACTAGTTTCTAGCCAAGGAAAGGTTGCATAGTAAAATGTGGGTAATATTTTTATTTGGTTGTTAAGAAATGGTTTCCCTTTATAATTGTTTGGATAGGATAGCCATTTTTTTCATAATTAATTTCATAAAATCCTTAAATATACACCTTTGATTTCAAATATTAAACCAAAAAAACTCGTAGACATTAAATGAGTTAAAATCATGAGCTCGAAAGCAATATGTATGTTAGGATGTGAGGTACATGATAGTGATAGGAATATCCATATGAATTTAATATGAGAAAAATAAAATTCTAAAAGGATCCATGTGGACAAGAAAAGACAAATGGGATACAACTATAATGAATGGAATCATGGAGTTCACTACAAAGTTTTTTTTGTGCAATTGTGGGAGATTTACACTTGTTTCCATGGTCCCTTCATTCTAATCTCTTCTATGCCTCATTATATATTTTCTATTTTCTCATTTGGTTGGACACATTTTCACCTCTTGCGATTAGTAGTTGGCATCCAAAAGTTGTTTGAATTAATTTAGTAATGAAAAAACTTAAAAAAAGATACTAAAAGAGTTCATCATGGGAAAAAGGCCAAGTTGTCGAGCCGGAGCTGTAAGAGTATCCATTGGGTACACCTGATGTTGGAGGAGGCCTTCCTTTTCTCTCAGATCTCCAATCTCAATTGGATTCAAAGAGGTGTCAATATCCTTCCTATGGCTAGGAGAAAATGGTTTGGCTTGACCGGATTTCCCTTGTTTACTCATGGATTTGAATTTGATCCCAAAGACATACCTACCTAGAGCCTCATTTTTTCTTTCCATCATCTTATTTTGCCTTCACATAAGTTCTAGTTGTTGGATAATATATTGTTGTGAAAATACCATGTCCTTAATAACTTGTGCCAACAGAGCCTTGACTATCCAAAGTAGCTTAGTTGTCTTGTACAATTTGGTGTCCCGGTTCTTGAGTAAACAGGGTCCTCCACCCATCCCATGAGCTCCTTCTTGATTTCCTCTTTGGACATGGCCTCCTTTATCTTAATGATGATTTCTTCATAGTCATCAATGGATTTCCAAGCTTCCAGAGTAGAATTGATATGGTAGAACCTATAAACTTTGTCTACCTCCTGCTAAGTGCATGTCATATGAGACTTATATTTGTCCATCCTTTTATCCTTGAACTCAACCTTTATTTTATCTCACTAGCTTGTCTTATTAGAACTTGAGCTAAGGTCCTTCCCTTTCCCTTCCTTCTCCCATGGCATGTTGCGGTTGGGAATGAAAACAACCCCAATAGATCGTGTTAAGGTGCCTCCCACAAGCCACAATACAGAGTTTGAAGAAGCATAAACGAACCACTAGATTGCTCTGTTTCCTACCCATGACTGTAGTAAGGTGCCCCCCACAATACACAAGATAGAGCCCGAAGACATAGAAGTGAACAATGACCAAACCAAATATGAATATGATTTTGAAACAAGTAGAGTCCCTGTGAAGCCCCCGAAATAACAAGTCTTTAGCCAACATGTTGAATTCCAAATGAGAGCACAAACGACAAACCCACAATCCAAGATATATAGTAGAACCGTGGACTAGTAAACCAACATAAATAGTAGACAAGGTAGCTAATAGAGATTGATTCCCTTATATATCAACTACACTGAATTGTTTAGATCACCCCAAGAGGAAAAAAGATTCCCACGCTAAGACCAATTTCCCCATTTAGACTTGAGGTTGTTCAACTGTGAGGTGGTGGGAATGAGTAGCCCATTAATTATCCATAATGACAATCCTATGTATCCTATATTGGGCTTGAATGTCTCTATCTCCTTTAGGGTTTCCTATATCCCCATTAAAAAAGTATCATTACCTCCCCGCGTTCCTTCAAGTTGGCCTAAAATAGTTATGAACCATTGTACCCACCCAGATCCCCTGCATGAAACTCATGATTTCAAATTTAGGTGGGTGAGGTAATCACCATCCACATGGGATACAACATGTTCTCCTATGTTATCACCCCATACGAGAATGCATTGTCGTCCTTGTTGATTTTGTTGCAATGCTCCTTGAGTTGGTTAGATTCCAAAGACTCCCATGGAAATAAAATTTCTTTCCTTTCCATTGCCACTACTTTATTTGTGATCTTGTCCGCTAGTTCGTTGGAATTTTTGTGAACATGATATTGTGTGATGCTTTCTATGGAATGTGAAATTTTTTAAATATACCCTAGCTTTGTTGAGAGTCTCCATTTTGATGAGAATTTGTCATGATTCATACCTTCTAGTATATTTGTGAGTTCTTAGATGATCACCATAGAGTCACCCTCCACAATGAGGTTTCTATATCCAATTCCCTAGGCTACCTACAACTCCATCACTAGGCTATCCAACTCTGCAAAAATATTTTTGCTATTTTCTAGTCAGATAACACAAATGAATAAAATCAACCCTGTTTTATTCCTGAAGTCCCCTCCTACTCCTGCTGACCCTAGATTCCCCTTGGATGCTCCATCAAAATTTATCTGGATGAAATATGACACTGTTCTTGTCTAGACATCTGGTGAGACATTTTTATTTCTAGAATTTTTTCATGTAGGTAGGAAGGGATATTGGTAAATATTCCATTTGGAGAATATGAGTCGCTCCACCCCTTGTAGGTATTTAGATTCCTCGAGCCACCAAAATGAACTTATGGATTCTTGAATGCTTGTTTGGATACTGTTCCAGACATCTACCATGCTGCTATAATGCTTCTTGAATATCCTTTGGTTTTTTTCCTTCCAAATTTCTTACAATAGGAAACATGTGAATACATTTCAAGCTCTGTTTAAAATCACATTGATAAATGGGGATTGTCACTGTTTCTTTAGTGCCTCTACAATGTTTCCCTTGATCCAGCCAGACTTTAGGAACAAATATGACCCTACATCCCATAACCTTGAAACCTCCAAACATCCATTGAAAATATTCTTTGTTATTCCTTACTCTTTTTTACATAAAACACAGATTGAGCCCCCCACGAATCCCCTTCTGATGAAGCTATCCCATGTTAATGTCTTTTTTATGGCTAGGAGCCAAAGGAAGGTGGAAACCTTGGGCCATATCTCTGAGTTCCAATTGTTGTTCTATATGCCTTGTTCTTTTTGGAAAATATGGTTAGATTCCACTCTATAGGTCCCCATTGACACTGAAATTTCCATTCCCTTGTGAGCCCCACCTTATAATGTAATGGCCCAATTGGTTTGTGTTTCTTGTTCTATTTAGATAATTTTCCATGAACATCCTTTCCTCGAATGATAAATTTTTTGGCCATTCTCTCCCCAATTTCCATTCATGAAAGGAATTAGGCATTGACCTATCTATGATTTTCTAGTACTGGTTGACCCTATGCCATCCCTTTCATTGGAGATTAATTATTTTCGATTGTAGTGCATCCAAAGTATCCAATTTAGAAACTTTTTATCATGCATCCTCCCCAGAAAAGGTAGATGATCCCTCCTTGATATCCCAAAATCAATGCTATTGGACCAAGGATTTTCTATTGCAAGAATTGTTCCATATAAGAGTGCCCACGTAGGGGGAATCTATACATATGAGATATTATTCTGGAAAATTATTTGCATATTTGTTTCTATAGATCCTACCCCACAAGTCATGCTTATTTTTTACCCATCTCCACCATAATTTAGCAGCCAATGACTTATTCAATACCAGTGGGTACTTGATTCCCAAGCCACCAAAGCGCTTGGGGACACAAACTTTGTCCCAAGAAAAGAGAGCCCATTTTAACTTCTTATTAGGTCCTCCCTAGAAGAAGGATGTTTGGATTGAGTAAATGGATTTTAGGATTTTAGCAGGGGAAACTAAAACCAAGCAGAGGTAGAGGGGCATAGAGTGAAGAATGGACTTTATTAAAGTGATTTTTCATGGAAAAGACATGAATATAAAGGGCCAATAGGATAACTTATTTTCAAGATTTGATAGGAGGTATTCCCATAAATGTTCCTCAAAGCATTCTCCAAGAGAGGGGTGCCAAAATATTTGGAATAAAGGGAGATTCTTTGAAAACTAAAACTTCTAGATATGTTTCACTAGATTTTGACGGGAATATTGAGGAAGAAAAATTGGGATTTTTATTTATTTATCATAGCCCCAAAGGCTTGTAGAAAGGAATTAAGTATGGATTTGAAAGAATTGGCCTCTTGGATAGTCAAGGTCCCCATCAATAGGTTATCATCCACAAATTTTGGGTGGGATATGGGTTCTGAAGAGGGGGAACAAATGATGCCTTTTGAATGGTTTATGCTCAAATCTAGTTTCAAGATTCTTACTAATCCTTCTGCTACCAAGACGAAGAGAAAAGGAGAGAGGGGATCCATTTGCTAAATGCATTTGGAAGGATTGACTGTGGCATAGGGGAWKCCATTATCAAGGATGGAAAATAAAGMAATCRATATTAGATTCCTCACCCAAGTTATCCAATCCCTATAGAAACCAAAGGCGAGAAGAGTTTTCTCCAAGAATTCCTAGCTGCCTATCATATGCTTTTGACATATCTAACTTGATTAACACACCTAGAGATTTGGAGGTTTTAAAAGAGTGGATGGATTCATGTTTTAGGATGATCCCACAAGTATCTACCTACCTTCTACATAACCTCCTTTCTCTAGAGAAATGATTTTGTTCATAATAGGTTTGAATCTATTTGCAATAATCTTGGAGATTGTCTTGTATATGACATTACATAAATATATTGTTAGGATATTTAGAGACTTAGGAGTTAGTTAAGATCAAATTGGTCAAATGTATTGTTAGGTAAAAGTGTGTTTCTTTAGTATGAATTAGTATGCATATGTATTTAGGAAATCCAATGGTCACGATATGTTCTTGACATAGAGTGATCTGATGGTTCATATTCTCCTCGATCTTAACGACTACATTGATCCATGGATTAACACTAGATTGGTCCATGATATCTATTTAAACAGAATGGAGGGTCATTTTTTGATGATCAATTGTGAGAATATCTCTTGTAAATCTCTCTACAATACTTTTCTTTTTCATTAATAAATTGCTTTGAGTGGCCACGTTGGCTAGGGTCATGGATGTTTCCCTGTAGGGGTTTTACCACATGAAAAAATTGATGTGTTGATCTTTTATATGGTTGTGTGAGTGGTTAATGAAGTTGTTCATCCTCTATTGAAATACTTGTGTTTTTGAACATATATGTGCCTAAATTTTTTTGCAGAGTTAGGGTTATGAGATTTATGAATAAATGTGAAAAAAATTCAAATTAAAATATTGGAGAATTTTATTTGAGGTTCAAGAGTCTTCAACAACCTGCCAAACTTCATTTCCTACTATATGCCAACATTCTTGGAAGAAATCAGTGGTAAGGCTATCCAGGCTTGGAGATTTTTTGACTGGCATGTATTTTATGGCATTGAAGAATTCCTTGAGTGAGATGGTGTTGGACATGCACGTTGGAAATGATGTATAGAAAAATCCTAAGTATAAAAGACGTGCGTAGAAGAAGAAGGAAGAATCAAGAGTGCACAGTGGAGGCAAAACCAAGAGTATAGTGTGCAGAGAAAAGAATAAAGCAGAGAGAAGAATAAATAAGAGAATAAAGCAGGAGAAGAAAGCGGGTGAAAAGGAAGGATGACATTCCGACGTGCTAAATATAGAAGGATGTGCAAAAGCAGGAAGAACACTAATTAGAATGAAAAAGAAACATGCAGACGAAAAATCAAGTGAAAGCATCCTGAAAAAAAAGTTAACTTGGAGTTATCATGTATTGTAATAGCGTTTTGTGGATGAACAAAGTAGGGTTTTAAGCCCTAGAAATCATGTATAAATATGTAATGGGTTGGGAGAATAGGGGTTCTATTGGGTACTGTTTAGTTCTGTGATGTTGGGTTATGTTCTATTCTGTTTGGTTCTACTAATTATGGGATTTCTTCTCGAGTGGTACTAAAGGAGATGATGTAGAGAGAGAGAAAGGATTGCACTGCAGAGCGTCTAGGCCATGATAAGGAGAGGGTAACCATGGTGTATCTTTGTAAGCATAGTGCGCAAGCCCAAAGAAATTTTCAAACACATAATAAAGAAGCCAACCATTGTGGACGTATCCCAGAGTTAGGTGAACCACATTAAATACCGCGTTGAATGTCTTTTTTGTGATTGTTCATGGATTATGTTTGGATGCATATTAGATTAGATTTGTCTTCTGTGTAATCATTGCATAATAGTTATGACTATTATAGTAATTGGTGCATGTTTTAATCTAGAATATAATGGTAATATGAATCTGAATTAAATATGTAGCTAGTGAAGAACAAAGAAAAAACAATGTGCACAAGAACAATAAGTAAGAATGCATAGAATAATCACCTCCCATTATTTCACTACTGCAAAAACTTGGTTCCTATAGTCCCAATAGATACCTCAGGAGAGACTTCATCAGCACATGCAGATGATGTCGAAAGGGCTGGTATTTAAAGGGTTTTGTTGGGAAAATATAACTCGAACCTAGGGTCTTATAACAACACACAACACCAACAAATGGTTTCGTTGTCAGGACCCAGATTTTGTGATTAAGGGAATGATTTGGGGGATGAATAAGAAGGAAATATCACAATGGTTAGAAAGGAAGGAACAAGAGTTTTCTGGGAAAGAGAATAGAAACCCTCGGATGAGTAAAGAACAATGGATGCAAAGTTATGTATACATAGATCTGCATGAAATTTTCTTTGGCGAATTTCCAATTATTATGACATAGTGGTTAACAAGAATAATGGATAATATTGGAAGGTACTGAAACACAATGTCGAGGAATTGGACTCCTGAGTTGGTAATACAACTAAATTTTGTAGTTAATAACACTTCTCACATAATTTATTTTTGGTTGGATAGCATATTAGGAGGATATATTACAGAGTTCACAATAGATTGTACCCAATCATACAATATTGCAAAAAGGGACTTCTTCAAGGGTACACAAGGGAGGTTCATGAAATCGTTGGGTACATGGATAAAGATGCTATTGTGTGACAAGTACATGATGACAATGGAGTCCATCTGCTAAGGGGATTCATGCACATAAGGGAACCAGGGGATGACAAGATGATAGTCTGAGGGCAAGAGAGAACAAAGGAAGCGATGAAGAAGGGAGGGACTGAGGAAGTAGAGAGATGTAGAAGGTATATCATAGGAAGAAGATGAGTTTAGAGAACTACGTAGAGGAAGGAGGTACAAGAGGTGAAATACTATGGCTGAGAAAGGAGAGCCATGCAGTGAGCCAAATGAGAGAGGACCTTGTGCAATAATCCAAATCGTGGAGACACCACACATAAGAGGAGAGGAATAGGACTTCATGTCCAGTCCTATAATAGAAGAGCCATTAATTCCTACTCAGACTAGATCCCGTGTCAAATCCACGACCCCATGTGTGTCACCAAAATCAGAAATAACAATTGAATACTTATCAAAATAACTTATAGTTAGCAAGGGAGGACATAGTAGTAGCAATAAGAACAATATAAGTAGTGCACAGAGTCAGAGTCAACGAACATCACCAAGAGGAGGGAATACAAAAATAAACATGACAGGGGTAGACAACACCCTCATATTTCCTGAGTTCCAGGGAGTGGGGTCAGAGGACCCGGAACAAGATCTGTTTGCCTGTGAGACAATTTGGGCTGCTAAGAACGTCCATAATGAGGATGTGAATATTGTGCAGTTGGAAACAACATTTAGAGGTAGTGCACTATTCTGGTACATGAAGGTGCAAAGTACCAGGCCTACAGGACAGGCCGAGACATTGGCAGAGATAAGACAAGCATTGCTAAACGAATTTAAGAAGCCAAGGTCAGAGTCGCAGTATAATACATAACTGAAGGAGATTAAACAAGTGCAAACTGAGTCAATATGAGACTTCGATCAAAGGTTCAAGGAACTGATGGGTAGGATGACTTTCCAGATTCCTGATCAACAACATCAAGAATAGTTTATTGCAAGACTTCTACCACACATTTACAGGCCATTGATTCAACAGAAGGTTCCATCACAACACGAGGCTCTGGAGATTGAAATGAAATTGGAATCATCCCCTATAGGAGACAGTGGAGGGATGACACAAGTTCAAATACAGTTGGATGTTTTGATGATTCAACTGGAATAACTTACAAAAAAAAAAATAGAAAGGAGAACCAGTATGGTATACCAAGTGTAGGACAAAAGGCCATCACAAGAACAAATTCCCGACATTTGTGCAGTATTTGGAAACTAGAGCACCGAATCCATTACCAGGAGGGGGGTATTGCGAGATATGTAAGAAATTAGGACATCATCCAACTAAATGTCCATTACTATAGAAGTATCAAAGTACACCAAGGAACTTGTTTTCAAACTTTTTCAAGTAGGTTGGACATGAAGAGAAGGATTTCCACACATTCGATTTGATGAGGGAGCATACTTAAGATATGTACATGATTTAAGAAGAGAATGATGCAATAGACAAAGGAGGTCAACCATATAATAATCAGAGAGGCTTTACCCTAGGGAACAAAGGAAATTTTGGTAGAGGTTGAGGCAGAGGAAATTTTGGTAGAGGAGGAAGCGGACTGATAATATGTTATAATTGTAATCAACCGAAGCACTTAGCCCATGACTG
This sequence comes from Picea mariana, assembly GCA_032191745.1. NCBI lineage: Eukaryota > Viridiplantae > Streptophyta > Pinopsida > Pinales > Pinaceae > Picea > Picea mariana. The sequence continues at coordinate 20,683 of JASDQU010033870.1, read as the reverse complement.
CCCTGAACATACTATAGAGCACTAGACCATGCGAAAAAATATTGTCGTCAATTATTTATGAAATGGAAGGCCAAAGGGAAACAAAACCATAATCCAAATCAGAATGTGTAGAAAAGATCAGCCGAAGAACGCAATGAATGGCCAAGAATAACAGTTGTTACACGCAGAGGAGATAAAATAAGAGCTGATATGACGAATGGAGGGAAGGAGAATGAGAAATGGGTAAGGAATTTAGAAGGACCCATGAAAACCTTTGATCCTCAGTAAGAAAAGGAGACATATCAGAGGGAAAGAGAAAAGGTACTTGGAAAGGATTGAGGAGCATCAACATCATCTGCACCTCATGTCGGAGATCGTGTTGTGCTAGAGAAACCAAATGGGAAGGTAAGCACACTAAAAGAATTACTGAGAAGTTCCATAGAGATATGAAATATGAAACTACACTAAATACACTATATGATATGATTTATCACTGTACGCAAGGAAGGGAAACTCCCATTGCACAAAGGGTGGTGAATCATGTACTGCGCAGAAAGAGGACCAATAGAGAATTCATATTTAGTGCACGAATTGGGGAATATGAAGTGGATAATGTTATCTTGGACTCGAGGTCTGATGTGAATGTATTTCCTAAACAAACCTGGGAGATGATGGGAAAACCCAAGATAGTATGGTCTCCTTTTCATTTAAGGCTTGTGAATAAGCACAAAATAGTATCGTTTGGTCGATTGACAGGAGTACCTGTTGTTAGTGATAAAAAATACACTGGTATTTTTAGAGTGTTTTCTCCACTTTTACTTAATACACTCATTTCTAAATTCTTTGGGCATGGCCTTAACTTCCAAAACCTTCATCCAGCCTTGAATAATCTCCTATTAATCTCTTTTGCTTTGATACTATGCCTCTTAACCTGCAATACAAAGACACAAATAAAAGTCATTTCTTAGCTTTATATTTTGAAATAAAATGTATATTTTTATTTCAAAAAATTCCCAAAGAGTTCATTTGTATTCCTTATAAAAAATCCAAAAAAGGTGTGCGCATGTGTCCTAATCCTAAGGCTAGCTTATATACCAAAGCCTCGAATTATTCACACCAGTCAACACATAAACCAAGCAAGCGCCAAACTCTGTTTGTTCCACATGGAAAGATTGTGTGCTAGGTCATATGAAGGAGAAACTCCCGACATAGTTCATGTTGCCACAACTTATTGATCATACAAAGAATCAATGGTGTTTTCAAATCTACAGAGGATACACTTTCAGTTCATTGCTCTGTATTTTTTCCATCTCTGTGTTTCTTTTTCTATTTTTGCGAGATCAAACTTTGGATCTTCGATTCATATAAATAAGGTATAAGAACCACAAGGAATAAAAAAATCACGAAGTGATCTTGTATCAAGAAGGACTAACGTATTTTTCACTATCATTTGTAGTGGTTGTTTCAACGCGCTCTTCATATCATATGGGACACTGACAGTTTTTGAATGGGTTGAACATTTGCGCAACAGGCCTAATTAAGTCGCACGTCATAGTTCTGCTCTAAATTTATATTAGTGGATTGGTACTTCGTTTATTTTGCTATTCTATAAACATTGGGGTTCTGCAATTTGAAGTTTTTGCACCAAACTAACAGATCCAAGGGTTTCAAGGTTTGTTCCAGACCGCGTTCAAATTGGAATGATAATTTGTAAATTCATATTGGCGCGCAGACAGAGATCTTGTGGACAGAGGATTTCTCTTCAACATTCGACAAATATTAAAACGCAGAGAAAGACGCTATAATGATGAAATCCCGGCTTCTGGGCATTCGATCTCAAGTGCCTCAGCTCTGGGGTTCTGTGTGTTCTTCCAAATTAGTTAGACAACTATCTACATAAAGTTCTGGYGGRCATCAACTATTTACACACGTTTGCAAGGATGGCCTCAAACATGGTCTCAAGTCTCAAGTCTCAGCAGGTCAAGAAGGCCATTAATAYAAGGGCCCTGGAACTAGGCTTCAAGCAAAGTCAAAMATCACCATTGGMGGATGCAATTTTGTTTAGTAAGATTAAAACAAGATTAGGAGGCCGCGTACGACTTATATTTTCTGGAGCAGCTCCCCTAAGTTGTTCTGTGGAGGAATTCTAAAGAGTAACTACCTACTGTCATGTTTTACAAGGTTATGGATTGACAAAAACTTGTGGATGGAGTTCTGTTACATTGCCAAATGATTTTTCAATGTTAGGTACAGTTGGACATACCAGTTGGTCCTGTATGTCCAACTGTGGAATTGCACCTCGAGTCAGTTCCAGAAATGGGGTACGATGCATTGGCAGATTCTAAGGGAGAGCTCTGTTTCAGGGATAAAACAGTGCTTTCTGGGCATTACAAGCAAGATGACCTTACAATAGAAGTTTTCAAAGATGGCTGGTTCCATACAGGCAAGAAAATATGTATGGAAAACATACGAGGAGGTCTTTGATCAGATGTTGAAGGTGGGAGCTGCTATGCATGCATATGGGATTGAGCTGTCTGGACGCTGTGAAATTTATGGAGTAAATTGTCCTGAATGGATTATAGCAGTAGAGAAATGCTGTAGTCATAGTATTACATGTGTCCATCTTTATGATACACTTGGAGAAAATGTTGTTGAGTTCAACTTAAGGCATGCTGAGAATGCCTTCAGAAAAGCGTGTCCTTATTTCTTCTCATGGTAGAAGTGTCAAGATGTGGATGTTAGAACTGATACTTGTGTAAAAACAGTTTGTGATGCTTCAAAGTGCAAATTTTATGTTGGAGTATGACGACATCACTGGAATTTTAGCTGCCGGTGGAAGGGATGTGGTTTATAACATATAGGATATTCGATTCAGAGGAAAGCACTTAAATGACAGACTGCCTTTTCGGTGGCTATTCGGGCTTGCACATACATATTTAGTAGTCGAAAACAAGGCTTTCGGTGGCTTAATCACTGTAAATTTTGCTTCCAAGCCACCGAAAACACAAGGACTGATAGAATGAGAGTCTTTTTGCATAGATCTTAGTTTTATCATTTCAAATGATACAAAAATGGTTTCTGAGAAAATATAATAATTAAAGACATCTGTTTTAGTGTTCTGTTCCAGTTTTAAAGGCGTCAGCAAGGGGAAACAAAATCAAGTTTATTGTTTATTTTTGGCTAAAAACTGCCTGTCTCTCAAGGTGGAATTTTTGACTTCATCTACTAGCTTACGAAGATTTTTTATAGCTATCAAAGACCATGAATATTACCAGGATAAGGGTTCGACCCCTAAAATAGGATCTATTTCCTAGAATCATGAAATTGATTAGATTTGTAAACACTTGTAAATTCTGAGATCCATCATTTGAGGATCTGAAACTGTTTTGTAAAACTTATTTAAGCCGATAGAGGCCACAGTCCAAGTGGTTCGAAACTGTTTTGTAAAACTTATTTAAGCCGATAGAGGCCACAGTCCAAGTGGTTCGAGTCTAGAGACTAGACCCTGTTGCTATTGTATTAGACCCTTCATATATATATAATACAGATCACAAGTAACTTTCATTATTGATGTCAGATTGCCATTCTTCTGTCTTTTCACAAGTAACTTTCATTATTGATGTCAGATTGCCATTCTCCTGTCTTTTCTGTACTTTGCATGATTGTTATTGATATATGTTTATCTTAATTGCTAGTGACTGTTATCTCACTTAGTCAATTCATAAAATGTCATAAAATGTGATTTGATAAGTAATCTTTAATATCTTATTTGACCCATTACATGTGTGTTCTGGTTAATAAGTATAGTCTTTCTTCATCCACCAGTAAGCTATTTGTCTCATCATTGATTCTTGAAAGCATTGTCTCATCTGATTATATACCTTTGACTATCTAGATAATATATCCAGTAGGTCAGTATCCCATTTGATCCAATCATAAATACAAAAACATTCACACCTTAAGTTACCAGTCTTCTTCAAACTTACAACCTGAAAAGGACTCTTGGAGAGATAACAAATTGGCACCGTTGCCAGGGAACAAAGATTGAAGCTCAGCTTCCTTGGGAGACAACATTGATCCAACTTTGATGATAGACAAAGTCTGGACATATTTTGAAGCTCAACTTCCTTGGGAGATGACATAGATCCAACTTTGATGATAGACAAAGTCTGGACATATTTTCAGTTGTAATCATCTATCTGGCGACGCCATGAAGGGAAGATTCAGTGACGATTCCATTGTTCAAAAATCTGCTGGCGACTCCACTGCTATGAAATGAATAAGAGGTATGCATTTTTCAATTTCTCAAGTATCTCTGGTTACCCTCATCCAGTACCTAGTAAATATGAATGGGAGAATAGTCTTCCCAGATTTCGAGGAGAAGAGTGGGAAGTGCCAGCTGAACACTTGTTGGATTTTCATGACTTTATTCATCGTCTTGAAATTATACATGAGGATGTTCAAATTAAGATTTTCAGGTATTCATTAGAGAAAATTGCTCTTGACTGGTGCCAGTCTCTTCCAAATGCAGGGGTTATCTCTTTGACAGGTTTCCATACAACCTTCAATTCCTTTTGTAAATAATATTTTCTAGTTGAACATCTTTTTGAAGGATGTTGTAATGAGTTTTCTTTGCTTCATAAAAATTCTGTTAGTCACGAAACTCAGATTTGGGATGTTGCATGTATTATAGAAGAAGAAATTTACCATGAAGATCAAGATGTGTTGAATGATAGTAATAACATAGAAACATCTGCCATCATATCAGATGTGTCTGTTGTTTTAGATATTGATGAAGATTAACATGTCTCTTTTGAATATATTGATGTCAAAGAACAAATGCATACATCATCAGGAAAAAGTAGTGGATCTGAGTTAGAAGGAGATGTTGAAGGTGATGGTGAAGGAGAACAAAATTTATGATGCATGTTTATCTGCCAATTGAAGACAGTCAGCAACAACATTTCATTTCTCAGTTGAGACAACAGAAAGACTATCAAGGAAGACATATATTTGCAAGCAAAGAGGCATTCATGCAAGGGAAGTTTTATTTTTTCTGTGAGTCATAATTCTTTTGATCTTGGTTTTATAGACCCAATGGCAGCTTTAATGGAGTTGTATATTTCAGATCCTCTGAAAGTTTCAGATTTTTTTTACTCATCAGTATTCACTAGTGAGTATGTCTTTCTGAAAGTTTATTTATCACTGCTGATATGTTTCGGTTATTTTCTATTAAGCAGTAATAGAGATAAATTCATTTCAGTTTTGAGGTTGCTCAAATGGATATTATGGAAGTCTGTGTTTACATGACCAAGTTTTACAGTTGGTTAGCGTAGGAGTTAGTAGAAGAATAAGCTCTTCATAAGAGAAGGTAGATTGCTTTCAGTTTTCTCGAATAAGCAGAGCAGGCTACAGGTAAGCTACAGGTTTGAAGGAGATAAATTGTAAAGGCTAGATGACTCCATGTCCAATGCTAAAGGCACAAGGTCTGATAGGTCCTTGGAAACCTCACAAGGAGGTCTCCATCCTAGTTGAAGCCAGATATTAGCGATAAAAAATACACTGGTATTTTTAGAGTGTTTTCTCCACTTTTACTTAATACGCTCATTTCTAAATTCTTTAGGCAAGGCCATAACTTTCAAAACCTTCATCAAGCCTTGAATAATCTCCTATTAATCTCTTTTTCAAAACCTTCATCAAGCCTTGAATAATCTCCTATTAATCTCTTTTTCTTTGATACTATGCCTCTTAACCTACAATACAAAGACACAAATAAAAGTCATTTCTCATCTTTATATTTTGAAATAAAATGTATATTTTTATTTCAAAAAATTCCCAAAGAGTTCAATTGTCTTCCTTACAATAAATCCAAAAAAGGTGTGTGCATGTGTCCTAATCCTAAGGATACCTTATTTCTCATATACCAAAGCCTCGAGTTATTCACACCGGTCAACACATAAACCAAGCAAGTGCCAAACTCTGTTTGTTCCACATGGCAAGATTGAGTGCTAAGTCATATGAAGGAGAAACTCGCAACGTAGTTCATGTTGCCAAAGCTTATTGATCATACAAAGAATCAATGGTGTTTTCAAATATACAAAGGATACACTTTCAGTTCTCTGCTCTTTATTTTTTCCATCTCTGTGTTGCTTTTTCTATTTCTGAGAGATCAAACCTTGGATCCTCGATTCATATAAATAAGGTATAAGAACCATAAGGAATTAGAAAATAACGAAGTGATCTTGTATCAAGAAGGACTGACGTATTCTGCACTATCATTTGTAGTGGCTGTTTCAACGCGCTCTTCAGATCATATGGGACGCTGACAATTTTTGAATGGGTTGAACATTTGCGCAGCAGGCCTAATTAAGTCGCACGTCATAGTTCTGCTCTAAATTTCTATTAGTATATTGGTACTTCGTTTATTTTGCTATTCTATAAACATTGGGGTTCTGCAATTTGAAGTTTTTGCACCAAACTAACAGATCCAAGGGTTTCAAGGTTTKTTCCAKACCRCRTTCAAATTGGAATGATAATTTGTAAATTCATATTGGCGCGCAGRCAGAGATCTTRTGGAMAGAGGATTTCTCTTCAACATTCGACAAATATTRAAAYGCAGAGAAAGACGYTATAATGATGAAATCCCGGCTTCTGGGCATTCGATCTCAAGTGCCTCAGCTCTGGGGTTCTGTGTGTTCTTCCAAATTAGTTAGACAACTATCTACATAAAGTTCTGGYGGRCATCAACTATTTACACACGTTTGCAAGGATGGCCTCAAACATGGTCTCAAGTCTCAAGTCTCAGCAGGTCAAGAAGGCCATTAATAYAAGGGCCCTGGAACTAGGCTTCAAGCAAAGTCAAAMATCACCATTGGMGGATGCAATTTTGTTTAGTAAGATTAAAACAAGATTAGGAGGCCGCGTACGACTTATATTTTCTGGAGCAGCTCCCCTAAGTTGTTCTGTGGAGGAATTCTAAAGAGTAACTACCTACTGTCATGTTTTACAAGGTTATGGATTGACAAAAACTTGTGGATGGAGTTCTGTTACATTGCCAAATGATTTTTCAATGTTAGGTACAGTCAGTCCTGTATGTCCAACTGCGGAATTGCACCTCGAGTCAGTTCCAGAAATGGGGTATGATGCATTGGCAGATTCTAAGGGAGAGGTCTGTTTCAGGGATAGAACAGTGCTTTCTGGGTATTACAAGCAAGATGACCTTACAATAGAAGTTTTCAAATATGGTTGGTTTCATACAGGCAAGAAATATGTATGGAAAACATATGAGGAGGTCTTTGATAAGATGTTGAAGGTGGGAGCTGCTATGTGTGCATATGGGATTGAGTTGTTTGGACGCTGTGAAATTTATGGAGTAAATTGTCCTGAATGGATTATAGCAGTAAAGGCATGTTGTAGTCATAGTGTTACCTGTGCCCATCTTTATGATACACTTGGAGAAAATGCTGTTGAGTTCATCTTAAGGCATGATGAGAATGCCTTCAGAAAAGTGTGTCCTTATTGCTTCTTACGGTAGAAGTGTCAAGATGTGGATGTTAGAACTGATACTTGTGTAACAACAGTTTGCCATGCTTCAAAGTGAAAATTCTATGTTGGAGTATGACGACATCACTGGAATTTTAGTTGTTGGTGGAAGGGATGTGGTTTATAACATATAGGATATTCGATTCAGAGGAAAGCACAGAAATGACAGAATGCCTTTTCGATGGCTAGTCGGGCTTGCACATGCATATTTAGCAGTCGAAAACAGGGCTTTCGGTGGCTTAATCACTATAAATTTTGCTTCCCAGCCACCAAAAACACAAGGACTGACAGAATGAGAATCTTTTTGCATAGATCTCAGTTTTATCATTTCAAATGATACAAGGATGGTTTCTGAGCAAATATAATAATTAAAGACATCTATTTTAGTGTTCTGTTCCAGTTTTAAAGGCGCCAACAAGGGAAAACAAAATCAAGATTATTGTCTACTTTTGGCTATAAAATGCCTATCTGTCAAGGTGGGATTTTCGACTTCATCTACTAGCTTACGAATATTTGTTACAACTGTCAAAGCCCATGAAGATTATTAGGATGAGGGGTCGACCCTTAAAATATGATCTATTTCCTAGAATCATGAAATTAATTAGATTTGTAAACACTTGTAAATTCTGAGATCCATCATTTGAGGATCTGAAACTGTTTTGTAAAACATATTTAAGCCGATAGAGGTCACAGTCCAAGTGGTTCGAGTCTAGACCCTGTTGCTATTGTATTGGACCCTTCATATATATATAATACAGATCACAAGTTCCTTTCATTATTGATGTCAGATTGCCATTCTTCTGTCTTTTCTGTACTTTGCATGATTGTTATTGATCTATGTTTATCTTAATTGCTAGTGACTGTTATCTCACTTAGTCAATTCATAAACTGTGATTTAATAAGTAATCTTTACTATCTTATTTGACCCATCACATGTGTGTTCTGGTTAATAAGTATAGTCTTTCTTCATCCACCAATAAGCTATTTGTCTGATCGTTGATTCTTGAAAGCATTGTTTCATCTGGTTATATACCTTTGACTGTCTCGATAATATATCCAGTAGGTCAGTATCCCATTTGATCCAATCATAAATACAAAAACATTCACACCTTAAGTTACCAGGCTTCTTCAAACTTACAACCTGAGAAGGAATCTCGGAGAGATAACACCTATGAACATGGATGTGGTGCACAATGTGGCAGATTTTGAGGTTATTGATATTGTAGATGAAAGTCAACCATATCCAACATTAATGGGACTAAAATGGGAATTTGATAATTAGACAATCATAAACATGAAGAGGAGGGAAATGATATTTGAAGTTGGATATTTGAGAGTTACTACACCATTAGACCCAACAAAAGGAAAGAGATACATAGAGACAACAAGAGGAAATGACATTGACAATTTGTACAACATTACTGTGCAGATGGAGGATTATGTAAACCCTAATGAAGATGGTGTGCTATGTTGGAGAAGTATTAGTTCACGTGCATCAGACTCGGAGGAAGGTCTAGAGCATTGGAAATAAAAGATGCATGAAGCTTCAACTAGGTGATGTGCACGCATGACCCGATCCTTAAACTGGATCGGGACAAAATTATGTGTTCCACCCATGTATGATGGATTGAATGATATAATTTTTTTTGTAAAGAAATTTGATTTGTAGGTACCTGAACAACAAATCTTGTTGGCACTAGATATTTTCCTAAAAGAAAATCTAGCCATATGGTGGGCTGCACACAAAGAGGGGATAAAAGAGTGGTCACAACGTAGAAGACTAATGCAAGTAAGGTTTGGTATTGAGGTAGAAAATATTGCACAAAAGTATACAAGAGAGAGTGATCCAACAGGTCATGTTCAACAGTGCAGGACCTTATGGAGCTCAGTACCGGAGATAGAATGGACACACATATTTGTACACACACTGGACATAATTCCAAAGAATTGGTATTTGGAATTGGAAATGTGCAGAGAGACAACAAGATGGGATGAGCTGGTCTAGAGGTTCAAAATCATATTTACATGTTAAACATGAAACCCCATCGATAGATGTAGTGCTATAGGCTATTCAAACTAAGATATTCTCAAAAGAAGGGTCGATGGAGGTGGTACCACTATGCAGTGTGCACATAGCTAATATGACTGTCCATGATTTATTGGAGTGCTACAATGATGCTAAGGAAGAACATGATGAAGAAGATCCCAATAATGTACAAGTACCTGAAATAGAGGGAGAATGAGTAGTAGAAGGGCCATATATTGAGTCCACTGCATACACACAACCCATAAAAACATGGAAGGTGAACATTAGGACGAAAAAGAACCCAAAGTTTGTGCAGATAGGATATTACTGGAGTGATGAGATGATAGAGAAGATTGCAGACTTGCCGCGAGAATATCAAGACATATTCCCAACTACATTCTTAGAGATGAAGGGGATGGCTGGGGACTTAGGCAAGATGAATATTCCCTTGAAAATAGGTGCTAAGCCAGTGCAATAAATACCTTACAGGTTAAATCCAAAGTACAAATAGAAGGTGAAACCTGAAATAGATAGGATGTTGGATGTAGGAATCATTGAACCCATGGAGGAGTCAGAGTGGATCAATCCAATGGTAGTGCAAGACAAGAATACAGGAGGAATCATGTTTTTCGTGGATATGAGGAAGCTGAATGATGCATGTTTACATGGACCATTTCCAACACCATTCATAATCCAAATTTTATGAGCAGAACGAAATGAATACATATTATTAACAAATTCTTAGCACAAAATAAAAAAGATACTGTAAAACTGGTTTTCTATTCAATAATGAAATAAGCTGAAACTATAAAATGCAGCGGAAGCAAGTTTGTTGGAATGGTGGCGGCTTATCTCTGAGAAGAGATGTGACGGCTGCGCTCATTCACAAGAAGAACATTAAAATGAGGATCTAAAGGCCTTTTTACAATAAACAAGAATGCCCAAAACCCTAGACATCCAAAAACCTAACCCTAGGAGATGAAGCGCCAAAAGTCATGTGGGCCCTGTTTGGGTAAGTTAGTACATCAACTTCTCGAGGTCGTAACTTTTGCATACGATCTCCGTTTTAGGCGTGTGATAGCCCGTTGGAAAGGTATCATCGAGGAGATTCAATTTGGGGGCTCAATCATGCCTTTGAAAATCATTGAGGAGATGAATCCAGAAAAACCTTCATTTAGGCCCTCAAAATGGCCCCGGAAGTTAAAACTGCTAAAAATAGTAAATTGGCAAAATTGTCAGAAAACTATCTTGAGCCAGTTGGAAAAGGTGGGTGGCCACCGATATCCATCTAGATCAATCATCCCTCCTTAGGAATCAATGGTCTCCATTGTGTTGAGGTCCCCCATTAGATGAGGAAATTTCTACTGAATTTGGCCCTGGGTGAGCCACTTGCCTTGGTGTAGGAGCTACGCTGCTTTGACGACTCGATAAAGTTGGATCCTTTGTTGTCGAGTGCCCTTGATCTGTGTGTCCACAATCTGATCATTGGATTCCTGTTGTATGTAGTTGGGGTTGAGCTCTGTTGGTGTCAGCTATTTTGTTACTTCTGAGGTGTCCAACAATGGTGGGAAATAAGGGCGAAGAAGATCCATGTTGAACACTGGGTGCAGGCCAAGGAAAGGAGGAATGTTGAGCTCAAAAGAATTATCCCCCATGGCCTTGATGATAGTGTATGGCCCATAACGGAGTGGGTGAAGCTTTCGATGGAGTCCTGTAAGGCGTTCTTTCTGCAAGTGCAACCAAACTTTGTCACCCACCTGGAACTTATGTGGCACTCGATGTTGATCATGGCATTGTTTGTACTTGTCATTGGAATTCTATAGGATATCCTGAAACTGTTGGCAGATGTGTTGTATCCGCTCAATGAACCAGGTGGATTTGTCAACTTCAGTTGGAGCAGGAGATGAGTCGGTCAAGGTGACTGGAAGGGGAAATGCAACATCTATGGGACCTAATGGTTGGAATCCAAACCCCACCTGAAAGGGGCTGTGTCCAGTTGAGCTATGCAGGGCTCGATTGTAGCTATGATGGACATAGGGAAGGCTCTCATCCCATGTGCAAGGGTGATTTGAATTATACATGCGAAGGATATGCACAATCATTCGATTTACAACCTTGGTTTGGCCATCTGTCTGGGGGTGGAAGGCCCTGGATTTGGTGAGCTTGGTGTCCAGCAGTGACTAGAGGCTCGACCAGAATGTGCTAAGAAATCTACTATCCCAATCTAAGAAAATGGTTTGTGGGATTCCAAAATGTACCTAGACTTGTTCAAAGAAGAGATTGCCAGTGGCCTCTACTGTGATGCTCTTCTTGTAGGCAACCAGAATCACCATCTTAGAAAAGCGATCAACAACCACAAAAACACAGTCATTTCCCCGCTTGGTGGACGGGAGGCCTGACATGTAATCCATTGAGATGGATTCCCACGGCCTGTCAGGAGTAGGAAGAGGGGTGTACATGCCCTGTTTCTTAGTGGTCGGTTTGGCAATAGCGCAGGTAGTGGAGGACCTAATATACTTTGTAACACCCTGTTTCCCCCAATTTGTAATTAATCATAAAATAGGAATTACCATGCTAATGCATGAGGAAAATGTAAATGTATTATTGTTTGAGTTTCCAATAACGGACTGTGGGGGTGAAGCCTTGAAAGCATTGGCCATGATATCACTAGGGGAGAGAAATCAGTTAATGAGGCAAGGACCGGTGGTTGAACTACCAACCACCCCTGTTGAAACAGAACTTAAATTTTGTTTTTTGAACAAATTTTTGGTATCCTGGAGTCTTTGCACTATTAAAATTTTTTCAGATATAATGAATTCGAAATACACTTGAGGCTTATTCTTGGAAAGAGAACGATTGAAAATTAATCAATGAATGTTCCAAATACTTTCTCAAATAATATTCTAAATGAACCACAATGATAAAATTCGAAGTTTTTCTAAAACATATCGGGATATCAGAGTTCGCGGTTTGATAATAACAAATTTCAGTACACATTAAATCCCGATCTCCCGACCTCCGATTTCTCGATACACTAATCTTCTATTAATTCATTATTTTCTTAAATCTCATTTAAAAAATCAGTCTTAACCGTTAAGTTAATCATATCGGGAAATCGCGTTTCGCTGTTCGAATGAACAAGTAAACTTAACATCGTTTTCCCCGATTTCCCGATCTAAATCAATTCTTAATGAAAGTCCGATTATAAGCTAATTACTGCTAAACATGATTAAGAGTAGTTAATTATATCGGGAAATCGCCATTCGCGATTCCG
>JASDQU010033869.1:0-21570 GCA_032191745.1 Picea mariana | reverse complement strand
GGCCATTAAAGAATGATACTCTTCATTCATTGTTGTATCCCAATCTGGATGACCTGAAGCTTCTGCAAATGTCTCTAGATCATGAGTCTCTGAAACTTCATCCAAAAGAGAAGAGGCTCACTGGAACTGTGAACGTGTCTGACGTTGATCTGAAGGATCACTCACAAGATCACCAACTGCTTCTCGTGTTGAACAGACACATCTAGGAAGTGATGGAGTTGGTGTTAGTTTAGGTTCAAAGGAATCATCTGGAGGAAGGTGAGCAGGCAGAGGTGTATTTTCATCCTCATTGTCATCATCTGAAGAAGAAACCATAATAGGAACATAATCAGGCACAAACATCGAAGATGGCTCGTGGAACGAAGAAGGCACAATCACCAAATTAGGGTCATAGGCCAAGAGATTTTCATCAAATTTAACATGTTCTAATAATAATTTCATTTCAATTTTGTTGAAGAAGTCTATAACCTTTGACATCTTCAGAATAACCAAAAAATATACACATCTCACTTTTAGGCTGCAATGCTTTCCCTTTCTCATCAGGAATGTGAGCCCATGATATACTACCAAATACATGGAAGTGACTTACATCTGGTTTAATTTTATTCCAAGCTTCTTTCGCTGTTATATTTTTAAGAGCCTTTGTGGGAGTGTGATTTACTATGTAATTTTCACAGTCGATTACTTCTACCCAATACTTTAGACTTAATCCCTTAGATTGGATCATGCAACTAGCCATTTCTTTTAATGTGCAGTTCTTTCTCTCAACAACACCATTTAGTTGTGGTGTATATGGAACAATGTGTTTCATTTGGATGCCCTATGTAGTGCAGTGACTTGTAAAATTATTGTTCACATATTTACCTCCATTATTTGTTCTTAACTTTTGAATTTGATGTCCAAATTTCTTTTCTACAAGGGCCTTGTAGGCAAAAAAACTTGTCAAAAACTTCGCACTTAAGTTTTAAGAAGTAAACCCAAGTACATATGGAAAAGTCATCAATGAAATTTAAGAAATACTTGCACCCAAAAAATAAGGAGGAGAAAGTGGACCATACAAATCACTGTGAACAAGCTACAAAGGGCCCGAGGCATGTTAAGAGGCACACTTGTCAAAATTGTCCCAATGATGTTTGCCAAGAACACAACCGACACAAAAAACATCTCTACATGAAGCAAGATGAAGACCAGTAACCATCTGTTGATTACATAGTTGTTGCAATGAGCGATAGTTTAGATGACCAAACTTCTCATGCCAAAGTTTGCTCAAGTCATTGCTATGAGCAACAAAAACTGATGAAAAAGATGATGAGCCAAAGTTGTCAAACTTGTACAACCTAGTAATATCATCAACAATTCTGGTTGCAAGAACATGCTTGGGATCTTTTAGATCCTTGATTACAACTTGGTGAGGTGAAAACTCTACAGTTTTACCTTCCCCTAAATGAGTGACTTGATATACTGATGGAAGGTTACAAGAAAGACTTAGAACACATAATACATCATTGAAATGACTGGTTTCTACTTGAATAGTTCCAGATCCTTCAACACTAAGATATATATCATCACCAACAAATATTTTCTTGGTATTACATTCATTTAGAGAAAAAAATATGTCTCTATCCTTAGCCATATGATACGATGCCCCAGAATCAATAAGCCACTCATCAAAAGAATAAGTAGAATTGGTATTGAAGGAGAAACTAGAAGCAGAAAGTGCATTTCCATGAGAAGAAGAAGAAGAAGTAGAATCAATACCGATGTTTTTCTTATTCATCGTTGCTTCTAAAGTTGCCATATTCTTGAAATGTTTGGACTCATCATGACTATCTCTATCACAAAAGTTGTAATGTCTATCAGTCTTCTTACTTTTATATTTTTCTCCTTTGTCACCATTAGAAGTGGAAGCTGTCTGAGTGGGTTTGGGACCCTTATATTGCTTATTGTTGTGGCAAGGATGTTGCTTCTTGGGATTCTTGGGTTTATCTTTCTAATGGACGACTAAGGCTTTGTTGGAGGTACCTGCAGTGTTGATCCCTCCAAGTTGTACAAGCTTATATTGCTCTCTAATCAAAGCATCACAAAAGTTCTCAAGAATGAATTTTTTATAAGCTGTCCCTAGAGCCTCTTGCATGGCATAAAATGTAGATACAAACACAGAATATGCACTACCTAGCTTAGAAAGAATAAGATAGATGCAACGATCTTCTTCTATCTTTATATTACATTCTTCACATAAAGTTCTTAGTGTTTTAAACTTAGATAAATAGTCTTTAATGCAAGAAAAATCATTTGGAATTAAAGTCAATACTTTATTTTCTAATTGTTGTGCTCGAATAAAATTGTGTTTACCAAACAAATATTCAATCTTTTCCCAAGCTTATTTGGTTTTATCAATTGATTGAAGGTGGAACCTTAAATCATGAGAGATGAACATTCTGATTAATCCACGTGCTTCGTCATTCCTATTATCCCATTTGAGATTCTTATCGACATTAGTGGGTGTTTTTTCTTTTCCCAAGGTAATCTGGTACAAGATTTTACTTCTTAATAAATCCTCCATATGGGATTTCCATTGGAAGTAGTTGGTGCTGGTAATCAAAAGATTACTTTTACAAGCCATATTAAATATGCAGACAATATGGATTTAAAAACTAAAACCGATGATCTATATGGAAAGATCTCAAAAAATTAGGCAGTTTAAAAAAAAAACGGCACTGAAAACGGACTTCAGATGTGAGAGTTATGCCCCTTTTAAAAAAGACATAAACGGTAACCAAAGGACCACGTGGTGGTGTAAGTTGCTTTATGAAGTGACCCACTTTTATAAAGATAAGTGGGAATCACTTTTAAAATGAAGTTATTTTATAAAAGAAAAGTTGCCTACTAAATAAATAACTCTAAAATAAAATGTTAAATCTATTTATAGCGATTCACTTTTATACTTGAAGTGAAATACACTTTACAATTTGAGCATGAACTTTTTCAAAAAAAGTAACAAAAAGAGAGAATTGAACTAAGATCTCTTACTTAATAAGACAACTTTTAACCAAATGGTCTTGCAAAACATATTGTATTGTTTATCAAGATGATTGTGGATGTTGTTGTTGTTGTTGTTGTCGGCCTTGGAGAGCGTGCTAAAAATTTCGCTTTACCCAGAAGATGCACATTTTTCTATCTATTTCTAATTTTCTGAGATCTCATAGGGAGTGGGGCAAAGAACATACGTAGATCTAAAAGAGTAGCAACCCAAAAATAAATAATCTAAAAATGAAATAAAACCAAAATAATACTCTGCAAAAATTAAAAAAATGTGTATCCATGCTTTATACCTCCAGATTTCACTGAAATGGTTGTATCTTGGGCAAACATAAACCTTTTCGAGTGAAACGAAAAGTGTTCTTGACTGAAAAGAGCACTCCAAATGCAATGGAATAGTCCTCTTATCCCATAAATGTACGAAAATTATAGAAAATGGAGATGAGACAACTCGGCTTTACAATCTCGATCTACAACAGGAACGGGTCTTCAAATAGGCTCTGATACCATGTTAGACAACACAGGTATTCCAATAGAGGATGAACACCTTCAGTAACCACTCACACAACCAGATCAAAGATCAATACACCGATGTTTTGACGTGGTAAAACCCCTATGGGGAAACATCCATGGCCCCAACCAACGCGACCACTTGGAGCAGTTTATTAATGCAAAAGAAAAAGATTACAGATAGATTTTACAATAGAGTTTCTCACAATTGATCATCGGAAAATGACCCTCCATTCTCTTTAAATAGATATCATGGACCAATCAGGTGTTAAGCCACATATCAATGGCCGTTAAGATCGAGGAGAATATGAACTGTTGGATCACTCTATGTCGGGGACATATCATGACCGTCAGATTTCTTAACTACAAATGCATACTAATGCATATTAAAGAAATACACTAAGAAACACAATTTTACCTAATGACACATTAGACCAAGTAGATCTTAACTAACTCCTAAGTGTCTAAATATCCTAACATATTTGATTCATTTCTCCAACCTCCAAAAATGAATCTCGAATGTCGATTTTTGAGACTTTCCAAACTTTAAAAATTTCGTAAGTTTTTTATTTTTGTTTACAATGAATCTGGGTCATTGATCTAAAAATCAAACATGATATCATTCGTCAATTCGTCAAACTTTACCCAATTATACAGTAGCCATTAAAACATGAATTTCAACCTTTGAGTCAAATTTTAACTCTGCAACTTTGCATATTTATGCCTCAGATCATATTTTCGATCACTCTAAATCATTTAAAACTCAAATTTGCTCATGAATTTTGGGATTTCACTCTAATTTCTCCATTTTTCCCCTAAATTTGTCATAGAACAAGATCTGTAATAACGAATTTTCCCAAATTCACATTGGTTCTTGTCCCTTACGGGTCCAATTTTTGAACCAAAACCTTTAATATCAATTTTTAACAACCCCCAACTTAACTGAGGATCATTACTACGTGGAAAACACATAAAAATGAAATTTTTTTGCTAACTAATTTTTTGTAGCTTACCAGCTACGAATTACACAAAGATTTAACTACCATACAATGTCAACAAACAAATGCATCTACAACATGATAAAAACAAAATGAATTCAATTTAAATAATTCAACAAAACAACATATAAATCGTTCTCAAACACAAAGTTAATACAAAACAATTAAAATCAACATGCAACACAGAAACAAGATAAAACACTTATCTTTTAAAATGGTTATGCAACCATCTGCTTGGGATGGTTGTTCCACCCAACCATAGACTTTTTGTTCCATATCCCAACAACAAGTCACCCCCGAGCCAGGGCTAGCAATTCACAAAAGAGGGTAATCTCTCACTACCCACTCACAACTTAGAAAAACCCACAACCACTGGTATTCTCCTACAGTTATCCCGATTTTCCACCATCTCTCATACTCTAGAGCTTCCAAACCAAAGGAATGTACCCCTTCATTTCTCTTAGTCCATCATACATCCCATTTGTTTACCAGGGTCTCTCTGGCACAAGTAACAGGGAATCTCACTATTGGGAAACTCAAGGGAGCTCACTACTAAGAAAACTACTAGGAAAAATAGCAGCAATCACTTGCTATTATAGTGCAACTCATAAAGGTGTTCACTCTTCAGAACCGACATCTTGTCTCTTTAGTATTATGCTCCAAATAGAATCAAGAATTTACCCTCCATGGTTGTTCAATCTCCTAGCTCTTCTTTCCTATAGAGTATGCTTGTTGTTCATGCAAAAGCATTGAATATCTAAAATTGTTGTAACTTCCCTTATGAATTTCCTCTCCGTTGGATTTCTCTCTTGACTCTCAAACTTCCCCAAGATGATTGTACTTAGCCCCTATGCTCTGAATAACTATGGGATGCAACTTCTCACACCCACCCTCTTACATGCATTCAATGATTGGCTTTGGGGACACTTAATTAGAACATAGAAGTTTCATATACCAATAGTAATTTTAAGAAGTGGTTTGAATTAATAAACATGGGTAATTCCCTCTTGGAACCCTCTTAGACATTCTCTTAGACCCTCCCCTCTCTTGTGGATTAATTCATCACCCATTTATGTCCATATCCCCTTAGCAATTCGCTTCACATTTTATTATTAAAATTAATAAATACAATTCACATATACATCACTTGGCCATGGAAACACATTATATCTACATTATGAATTAATTAAAAAGAGGATTGTAGTGGGGATGTTACAAAAAATATTGGCAATCTACCAAACAAAATCTAGAAAGCACACATACAACTAATGAAGGAAATTATGGATCAACTTCCCTAGTAGAGTCACCAATCTATTGGTGGATTTTTGTCACAAGAGTATGCCAAAAATCCTATTCTAAGTGGTTATTTTCTTAGAGAGAGATGAAATGAAAATAAATGAAAACTAAGAACTCACGCATGTAATATAATAAACTATCTTATGAATGAAATAGATACAAGAAACAAATAAGGTATTCACCATTGGCATCTAACATTCAAAACATGAGATACAATGAAAGAATAACCATGATTTATTAATCCAATGGAAAAATACAAGACTTAAAACATATGGGGAGAAAGTTTTGATGTAGCTAGGTGGGTTCCAAAGCCTCTCCTTGGAATGATTCCTTGACCTCCTTTTCTTCTCCAACCCAAAGGTTGGTAGATAAATGTTGGAACTCTCAATGGTAGTGGGATAAGAGAAAACTTCCTTAGTTTCTCTAGAAGAATTCCCACATCATAATTGACAAGTATTCTAATTACCTTTTAATTATTTTAAAGGGAAACTAGAAAATAAATCATTTACTTTGTCAAACTAGAGATTCATATATTACTTGTGAACTGACGTGCATTATCTATGCCAAGGAAATATACTCAATCTGGATTCTAATGGTGAAGTTGTAGCAAAGGAATGCATGAGAGCATAGGAGAATATGAGCGAACCAAAACAGAGTCACCAAATTGTAATATCGTATTCATTACTTTCAATATTATCTAATATAGATTACATATTATACTCACTCATTCATAAATACTACCATGTAATTAATACTTAGGATATTATCCTTTTTATTAGTTATCACTCACACCATTAGTTACTACTCAATAACCTAGACATCAATACTTAACTTATATTAATTACACCATTATGTAACATATTAATATATTGCATACTAAAAATTAGTAATTATAATGCTCTACTTATTAATTTTCATCGAACAGATCTAGGGTTTACATGATATTATAATAAAAATTCCCATCACTTCTAGATTACTATTTATTACCATTTATTAACAATAGTTCCATTTAAGTTTTTAGTTAGATCATCGGTTTTAACTTCTATTAGTTTATTATATATTAATATCAATATTATTAATTTATTATATATTATTATTGAATTTTATTTAGGTTTTATACATTATAATTTTTTTTTTATTCATTATTATTGTTTTAGGTTTTACAATTAGGTTTAGTTGATTTGTCTACTTAAAATATCCCACATCTTGTATTTTTTTTTGTGCAAAATGGAAGTTCTTATCTTTGATGATTGGTATTGAAGATGAATCTTTCTTTTGATTCGAAACGTCGATGACAATATGGCTTTGACTGTGGAATATCCAGTAAGTAACTATGAAAATCCTCACCACAGAAATCTAAAAACAATACTCAAAAGTAATGAAAACAAGAATTAACTATCTAGTGTAGCCAGATGGAAGAAATATGTTGTGACCCTGGTGATGGGTTCCTAAATTGGCACACTTTCCGCGGCCATATGATACCTTATTTCTTACCATTTTCCTTTTTCCATTGATAATTTCCTTTTTGATACTTTCCTTATCCAATTTTTCTTCACTTTTCATTAAGGTACAAATCTTTCCCCATATGCCATTTTTATGCTATTCTTGCATATTTATTAAAGGAACTTGCTACTTTCGTGTACTAATACTGCTACACAAGAGTAATACAGTAGCTAAAGCTCCTCACAATGGATACAATCCCTCTATGTTGTTGTGATTATCGATACAATCCAATTGTTGAAATTCCAGGCTCACTCTCTATTGTTGTGATTCCAAGAAAAATCCAATTGTTGCAAATCTCAGTGCACTCTTCATTGATGCGACTCCAGACAACTGCTACAACTCCAAGAAAACTCTCTATTTTTGTGACTCTAAGTCTATTATTGTTGTGATTTTGAGTACAAATCCCACCAACACAATAGTCAACATTACAATCGATAGTTAAGAAATTATCCTCACATGGGAAAGCGACAGGAGGCAAGTGGAAAACCAAAAGAGAAATCACTTGGGCTACCAATTTTCAGTCAACTAATCTAAGTCATCACTTACTCGATTCTTACTAAAATTTGGAAATTTCAATGTAAACAGATGAACAACGATTCTCATGGTTGTCCATCCATCCCTTTGTTCTACTTTAGACAACAATTGTACTATATAAACACCCTATATACCTTGAGATAGAGAAGAGGAATTATGTTGGCGATAACATTCAACTGTTATTGTAACTTTTAGATTTTTGCAATATAATTTATGTTCTTCTCTTGTTCATGTGTTGATGTGTTGGTGATTGTGCCATTATGATTTCGTATCTCAGTGCCTTGTTTAAGGGGATAGTTCCCCCTCCTTAGTCAGGCATTGCATGTATATTAGTGTATGATTTAACATTTCAATCATGTTTATTTGATTCTGTAGTTGTTTTATTTCTCAGTCTGTTTCAAGTCAAGATTTCGTAGAACATTGTTTGCAAGTTATGTGTGGTTAATATTTAATTTCCTAGTGTTGAAAATTACGAATTTTAAACTACAATTCAATGTTGATTCAATGTATATGAGTTTATAATCACATATGCTACTGCAACTCACGTTGTTTTGATTTCTTTTGTTCATGCAACTCACGTTGCTATGATTTCTTTCATGTTGCAGCTCCGTCATTGCAACTCACATTGTTGCAACTCCGCTTGTAGCTGCACTTTAATTTGTTTTCTTTCTAACTTGTGATAGTTCTAGTATTTAGTAGTTTGGGATTGATATCATATTGAATTGTTGTTGAATTTGCAAACCCATAATTATTACAAAAAAATATGATCATCATTATACTTGAGCAAGTCACCAGTATTTCATAGCATAATTTATCTTTTTTCAAGAGTGATTTCCTTTCTGACAGTGTGATCTAATTTCTGCAAGTGTGATTTAATTTCTTCCAGTCTGATTTAATTTCCGCAAGAGTGAATTAATTTCCACAAGTGTGATTTACTTTATGCAAGTGTGATTTAATTTCCACAAGTGTGATTTACTTTTTGCAAGTGTGATTTAAATTTCGCAAGTGTGACTTTTCTTTCCTACAAGTGTGATATTTACTTTTCTGCAACTCAGGAAATAGTATAGTTTGGTGACTTAATTAAGTATATTGAATTCTTGATTTGTGACATTAAAAGTACTACAACTCTAGAAAAAACAACACTACTCTTGCATATATGGTGCATGACAGTTTGTAAATAAGATATGACCCCGTATTTATAATTAAATGTACAAATATCTGATTGCTTGCTAACTAATTAGAAATTAATTGAAAAGTCCATCTTTTTTGGTGTCATTGTCGGGGAATTGTCAAAAGAAGTAGTTTTTTTTTAGTTGTGTGGATTTTTGTTTTAGTAAAATTGAGTGCTATGATTCATTTTCAACAATTTGTAGATTTGTTTTTTAACCTTTTCTATGAGCAGAGTTGGAGATCAAAAAGGCAGATATATTAGTTCTTTCAAAAACTCCTGAAAAGCTAATAGTGTAGGTGAATCACAAGAGGGAAAGGAACCCAATCAACCAAATTAATTATCACCTGCAATAAGTTTTCTTACCAAGAAGAATCTTGAAGCATCTCCTAAGGAATTAGATATTGTACAATGGTCTATGCACACAAAGGTTCCACTTTCAGAAGAGTAGATCAATGAAAAATATCACTTAGAAGAGTTCCTTTTTCCTAAGGCACCTTCATAAACAAAGGACATACCCTGGAAATAAATGGCACATGATATTGTCAAGGAGGAACCCTCCACTTTCATATTTTCAATCAAATAAATAGATGAGGAGACCAATATGAAGAACACCCCCCATTCATCCTTGCCAAACTTTCATGCGTTATCTAAAGAAGATCTCAATACATTCCTCTTCGATTTCGATGTACTTTGTAGAAGATATGACTATGTGACAAATGCCCAGAAACTAAAAAATTTTCTTTCCAAACTCAAGAGAACTGCACTACGATGGTCCATGGGACTTGGAAAGGATAACATCCATTGATGGGACCAAATGAAGAACATTTTTCTAGACAAATACCAAGACTAGTACAAATATAAAGAAATAAGAGAGGAATTATTCAATATGATGCAACATGAAGATGAGAGCCTCAAAGATTATGTTTAATGGTTCACCTATAACCTATAAAGGGAAAAATAAGGAGATTTGGATCCTAAGACACAACATGTCTTATTTCTAAGAGGAATCCAAGATGATCGTATAGAGATCGTTATCTTGATGGGAGAAGGAGATGTTTCTTAGTTAGAGTATGACATTATCTTGAAAAATTGTCATAAATATTCCACAAGTACATCAAAAATAGGGAAAGGACCAATAGATATACTGGAAATAATGGGAAAAATTGTTGGAAGTGGAGTCACAAGAGTATAAATTGGGAACATGTTATAAGACTTCAAAATCAACATACTTAGTTCCTTAAGATCCCAATTGGATACATTGTATATGAAGAAGGAGGAGGAGGAAATATAACATGCTTTGGATACATTTTTCCTAAAATGAAAAAAAAAAACACCCATGGAAAGAATGTATGTTGGATCAGATCAAGGTTTGTGGAATATGAAGTTAGGACCATGCTACTCACAACTGTCCATCCTTAGTAAGACTAAAAGCTATCTACAAGAAATCCGAAGAACCAAAATAGTTGTGCTATATCTCTCAGAAGTGACCTTGGTGGCCCAAACCTCAAGGTATGATCCAAGATCAATATCAATATTTCAATTCATATTGGAATATCCCTTCCATGCAATATCTTTCTCAACCATCGGGTATGCCAACACAACAATGGGTGGCTCCTCGTCTTCCAAACCATTTATGGAAACAAGGATGGAGAAACCCTAATGTAGGAGGACCTCAAAAACCTATGAAATAGTCACCCATGCAATTTATTCCTCCTCCCCATATGAAAGCATCCACATCCTCCTCCCATCTAGAACAACTACCTACACAACCCATTCCTAACCTAAATAATGGAAGGCCAGGCCAACCAACACAATCTGTTGGACTTGCAACATACCCCGACTTATTCCATCTCTTGCCCGGACTGCAACAATATCCATGTTTGATCTAGGAAGACTCTAATCATATTGATATTGAATATTTGAATCAGTATATCTGAAATGAAGAATTGGAACCAAAACAATCTTAGGAACCTTCAAAAGCTGACAGTTCCCACCCTGAACTTCAACACCCACCCTATCCAAAAGGGCTAAACCTAGACAAGCCTTTTACTCAGCCAGAATTTTACTTCTTGGGAGAACTCAAGAATGTGTGTGTCAAAATAATACTATTTCAAACCATCAAGAATGTGCCTATTTATTCAAAAGTGGTACCAAAAATCTATTTAAAAAAACCCGGTAAGAAATGAAAGGATCCCCAAATTGTTCACATCATGGAAAAACTATCATATTTAATGATGGGAGGAATTCTCATAGCTAAATACTATGACCTTGGAAGTCCAGTCGTTAATATGAAAATAAAAAATACACTTATTAGTAACACATTAATTACCCTAGGGGTTTCCATCAATTTTATGACACACAAGACCATGCAATCCTTAGGTCTTATAGTAGTTAAAGAAACCCCAATCATACTTTGATTCCTTGACAAATCAACCATTAAACCTAAGGGAATATTAGAAGATTTGTTGATATCTATGGATTCATGGGAATATGACACTAACTTCATGGTCCTACAACAAAAAACCTCTCTGGAAGAGTATCCTCTAATCCTGGGAAAACCTTGGCTGGCCATTTCCTATGCCTATATTGGTTGTAGGTCAAGAAACATGACCCACTCCCATGAGACATCCACAAAATAATTAACCATCTAACCTTCCACCAAACCGAGCATAGATCTAGAAACATCACTCTAGGTTAAAATATAAGATAGCAAGGAAGAAGGGGAATCCCATCAAGTCCTCTCCATAGGTCAATACTTAGCCATAAGAGATAAAACAAAGGACGATGAAATCAATGATTTTATAGCATCTTCCTCTTCCTTGGGAAACAAACAACATATTGAGCAGGTTATGCAACTGGAAACATGGGATTCTCTAGTATCAACAAGCATCTCACCCTTAAAACATGAATCCCCACCAAGAAAAGACCAAGGATCCCTTACAAAAACTATAGAAATCATCCCAGGGAAAACCTTGAAATTAAACCAAGGACTAACCAAACAACAAAAAGAGTGATTGGTTATAGTGATACAAAATCATAGTGATGCCTTCACTTGGGATTACTATGACATGAAGGAAATCCATCCTAACCTATGCACACATCACATATATATTAAGGAAGGATCTTGACCCATCCACCAATCCCAGTGTCAGATGAATCTGGAACTGAAGGACATAGTCAAGGAGGAGCTACATAAATTGCTTTCAACCAACTTCATCTACCCAATTTTTGATAGCCATTGAGTCTCCCCTCTAGTCATAGTACCAAAGGAAAATATTAAATGGATAATCTTTGTCGAATATAGAGAAATAAACAAAGAAACACATAAATACCACTTCCCATTGCAATTTATCGACTAGGTCCTA
Organism: Picea mariana; assembly: GCA_032191745.1. Taxonomy (NCBI): domain Eukaryota; kingdom Viridiplantae; phylum Streptophyta; class Pinopsida; order Pinales; family Pinaceae; genus Picea; species Picea mariana. The sequence continues at coordinate 9,154 of JASDQU010033869.1, read as the reverse complement.
GACATGTCAGCAGGTAATAAATACTTTTCTTTCCTTAACAGACTCAATGGGTATAACCAGATCCAAATCGCACTTGAAGATCAAGAGAAAACAATGTTGGGATATGTTGGTTACTACTGTCAATTTATTGAAATTTTTTCACAAATTTCTCATCCATTATTTTCTTTACTTAACAAAGATATTGAGTTTGCATGGACATAGACATTCCAACATGCACTTAACAAATTGAAAATCAAGTTGTCCAAAGCTCTTGTCCTATAAGGATTTGATTGGTCCCTCCCATTCCACATCTTCATAGATGTGTCAGACACTTCTGTTGGAGATGTTCTAGGACAACTAGAAGGAAAGTACCCATACACAATTTACTATGTCAGTAAGAATCTCTCGCCTGCATAATTAAACTATATAGTAACTAAAAAAGAGTTTATTGTTTTTATTCATGCAATAAAAAGGTTTAGGAACTACGTTACTGGATATCTTGTAATATTACATACTGATCATATTGATATTAAGTATTTAATGAGAAAACCAATCACCAATGGCAGGGTCACTAGATGGTTGATTTTATTAAAATAATTTGACATTATCATCTTCAATAAACCAGGAAAAGATAATGTAGTCATTGAATTTCTTTCTAGAATAACATCTAATGAAAATGAACCTCTAGTAGAATATCTCTTTCTAGATGAACATATCTTCCCAGTGTCTACTAACTCATCATGTTTTTCATATATTGATTACTTTTTGGTTGTAGGCAAGCTCCCAAAACATCTAACTCCCAAAGAGCAACAAAGCATAGTCAGAAAAAGTGAGAGATTTTCATGAATTGATGATTGACTCTTTTACACTAGGCCTGATTAGATTATCAGAATATGTGTATGAGAATACAAAATCCATGAGATACTAAAATCTTGTCATGATGGGCCATGTGGGGGGCATTTTACTGATAAAAGAATTGGGTACAAGGCACTCCATCAGGGGTACTATTGGCCCACACTTTTTAGGGATGCCAAAGAGTATGTGAAGAGGTGTGACATATTTAAATGCATGGGTAGACCCATACAAGCAGATGAAATGTTTCTACAACCAAAGATGGCGTTAGAACCTTTTGAAAAATGGGCCATTGATTTTGTGGGACCAATAAATCCCCTTCTCATAGGCACTCCTACATCCTTGTCTATATGGACTATGTCACAAAATCGATGGAGGAAAAAGAACTTCTAGAAGCAACTGAATAGGAAGTAGTGGAGTTTCTCAATGAAAAATATTTGTAATGTTTGAGATACCATGAGAGATAGTGACCAATGGAGGAACTTAGTTCACATCACGACTTATCATAGATATGATGGAAAACTATAAAATCAAGAAAAAAGTAACAAAACCATATCACCCATATGAAAATGGACAAGTAGATGGGACTAATAATATCCTTGATGCCATTATCACTACAACTGTCAGATTACGCCTCAAATATTGGGACGATAGACTCCTCAAAGATTTATGGGCCTACAAAACAACATGGAGAAGTATTATAGGATGCACACCTTATGATTTAGTATATGGGAAAAGAGTATTGTTTCCCATCAAGATAGAAATCCAGACACTTAGGATATAAGTACAACTTTGGTTTGACCTATCATAGGCTCATAAACAAAGAATGCTTCAAATTAATGAGTTGGATGAGCTAATACATGATTCCCTACACTGATCCACAATGATACAACATTAAACGGCCAGTTGGCATGATAATTTTATCAAGAAAAAGAAGTTCAAGCTTGGAGACTGGGCATTACTATTTGATTATAGGTTCAAGGAATTTCGAGGAAAATTTCACACCAGATGGCTTGGTCCATACGAGAATGATATAGTATATGAAAATGGGGCCATCAAACTATGTACCATGGATGAAGACAAAATTCCTCTAATGGATAATGGACATAGACTTTGCCTATACCATCGGCCTATATCAAAGTAATCCTTCTTAAGGAAAATTGCAAATGGATGGCCCGACAGTGATCTGAAACTTGTTCAGGAAGGACAAATCCTACCAAGATAATTCATTTTCTTCTCCAAAAACAAATAAGAAAAGTAAAAAAAAATGAAAAAACCAACCTAGTTGGTGCATTAAAAAAATTAATAAAATAATAATAATAATAAACAAGAAGGGAACTTCATGTTTTTTTGATGGTTATGTCGGAATACTTTGCAAAAAATTATAATAAATATTTGATTTTTTTTCTAATAATCTTTTTTTTTCCAGACATGTAGAGGAAATTGATCTAGCTGCAATTCTCGTCACTACAACTCTCTTTGTTGTAAGTCATGTTGTTGCAATTCCTATTGTTACAAATCCTTTTTGTTGCAACTCCCATTGTTGCAATTCATGTTGTTGCAATTCTCATTGTTGCAACTCCTTTATGCTACAATTCCCTTTGTTGTAACTATTCCCGTTGGTGCAATTCCCATTGTTGTAACACCTTTTTTTGCAACTCCCTTTGCCAAAACCATCCCTGTTGCTGCAAATTTCGTTGTTGCAACTTCCTTTGCCGCAACTCCCTTTACCACAACTGTCATCACTGCAACTCCATTTGCAACTCCACTTCATTTAAAAAACCTCTCCCCTTTCATTTATGTTGTTATAGCTATGTTGTTTCAACTCACGTTGTTGCAACTTCTCTTGTAGCTTCACTTTATTTTTTCACTTCTTGCTCACACCTTTTGATCACACCAACAATGTCTCAATTCCCATATACACCTTTGAGGCCGCACCGTCGGTCATTGAACTCCCATTACTGCAACTCTTAGTGTTGCAGCTTCGTCGCCGCAACTCTTCTTGCACTTTATGCGTGTTTTCATTACTGCACTTATGGTCGATAGAGCCAACAATGTCGATGCTACAATTACGGTTAAGACCATTGATGTGACTCTCTTTTCTATCATCACAACTCCATCAACACCATACTCATATATCCACTCGAGGTAAGAATAGATAGGTACGAGTACTAATAAGAATATGTAATTAGTAGTTTTAAATGGCGTAATTTCTATTATCATTACACTAACCTCCACCTTACACCTTCATTTCTATATCCATGATCTTGCACTTTCATTACCATATCCATCATTGTTGTTAAAGCAATTTGAAATTCTCCACCTGATTAACACACATCTTCCCTGCAAAAGCAAGAAATTAGAATTAGAAGAAAGAAGGAACCATGGGGGGATCATTGATACATTGATACGAAAGGAACCTACAAAAGAAGTATTTCTCAAGGCCTAGGATAAAATTAGATAAATTTTGCAACAAGGATGTTGGATGGAATATGTGTAACACTTACATGGATATGATGATGAAGTATCTCTAGAGTTTGCTTTGAATTTCATATATGAACACTCCACGATAGAAGGTGATCAGATAAAAGTAATTGTAGAGACATTGGTAGAAGTCATTGGTTTACCAATGACAATGAGAGATGGTACACAAGAAGAACCTCCCAACCTGAAATTTTGAAGCAATTTCTTGAAGCTGGAGAGGCCTTAGTGAATAAGGGTATAGGATTCGAATGCCAGTCTTTGCCACACCTCTGGAAATATGTGGATATATTCGTGCACGATATTTCACCTGTGAAGGTCTCTATGGAGTTGTCTCTGTCCAAAATATCTGACTACTCGATCATCTCTAACACAACTGACCAATTAATATGCCATACTTCTTATAGAGAACATTGCAGACAATGAAAACACTTGTGTAAAGGGAAAAGAACCCCAAGGGCGTCATCTCATACCATGGTGTTATAAAGATCTTGGTGGAACACACATTGTACAAGGAAGGCCACACTTGGAGTAGTATCATTCGACCACCTATTATACTCTCTTAGGACAAAGTGGTTTCACTTCCAACACCAGAAGAGGTCCTAGATGCAATGCCTCCGCTAGATAATAGTGATGCGGACACAGTGATCTCTGTTGCTACAAATTCTTCGTCAAAGACATCTCGAAGGACAACTAGGAAAAAGGGACATCCTACTACAAGTCCGACAAAGGAAGGCCATGAAATTTTTTTTGAGGTAATCGTCACCAAACCCCCTACAAAGAGATTCAGAGGGTTTAAAAAGAGGTAAACCCTGATTCCAAATAAACAAAGAATGAGCGACACAACTACAACTCAGTGCAAGAAACGAAAACATGTTGAGATGAAAGAAGAAGCACAAGAGGGAAATGACTTGGAGGCAGATGAAACAATAGAGATAAAACTCTCTAGTGACACACAAGAACCAGCATAGGACACCAATCTAGAAGCAAACGAAGGAATGGACACAGTGGCCTATGCTAACACACAAGAACCAACAAAAATCACTCTGGGAGAAGGACTTATCGCCATCTTTTTTTAATATTTGGATTAAGAAGAACCAAAAGAAAAATCTCCCACTGTCCCATAAGAAGCAGTGGAGAGTCCTTCTAGAGAACAAGCTCCACGAGAGGAAAAGGATACATCAAAAAAGGAAGAATCATAGGAAGGGTATCCTATTTTTCTTCAAGAAGCAGTAGAGAGAAATCCTCTGGAATATTATGCCAAGCCTTAAGAATCTCAAGAACCAGAGCACTCTGCATATCCACAGGCTCCTCCAGAGGAACCAAAGGCTCTTGTTGACCCAACAAGAGACACTCTTGATGAAACAATTGCTAATCCAGAAGAGAAGGAAGAATTAGAACCAGAGTTCCCTACTGTTACAGAAGAACTGGTAGGAGGAACTCTTGGGGAATAACCTACACACTCACAGTATTCAGACAAGAAGAATGTGAAGCAGAAGATTTTGATGATCCAACATAATACACTTATGGATATGAATCTACTAATGCACAAGAACAAGGGCACCAGGAACCAAAAGTAGAGATCAATAAGCCTGAGAGGAAGCTTACTCCCATAGCATGGGTAAGCATCCCACACTCCTTACCTATTTATGCATATTTGGTAAAGAAAAATAGAATGTTGAGAATGAATAACTTGAAGCTACAACTCTATTTGAAAATATTGAAGGTTGAGCTTGATGAACAAAGAGAACCTAAGAAATTGGGTTACCCTACAACAAGTCCTCTTGTTGCAGGGGAACCCTTCACTAGTTCACAAGAAACAAATCAAATCAAACAAACAAGGGAAGTAGTTGTCCAGGATACACATTTTATGTTAGTTGATGAGTCCACTCAGATAGAAATAGAGAAGGAGCCAAAAAAAGATAGATGAGTTACAATAGGATAAGACACTAATGAAAAGAAGGAGGAAGTAGAGGAGGCACAATTTAGTGTCAGTGACCTCCATGGACACCCTAATTTCTCTAAAACTGAGTGATATCTAGTTTCATGGGGACATGAAATAATTTTGGGGTAAGGGAGATGACAGGTGTGTAAATTGGCATACTTTCTGCATGTGTCTGATACCTTTTTTCTTACCATTTTCCATTGATCAATTCTGTTGATACTTTCCTTATCCAATTTTTCCTCACTTTTCATTAAGGCACAAATCTTTCTCCATATGCCATTTTTATGCTATTCTTGCATATTTCTTAAATGAACTTGCTACTTTCATGTACAAATACTACTACATAGGAGTAATACAGTTGTTACAACTCCTCACAGTGGCTACAATCCCTCTCTATTTCTATGATTATGAACACAATCCAACTGTTGCAACTCCAAGCGCACTCTCCGTTGTTGTGATTCTAGGAATAATCCAACTGCTACAACTCTAAGTGCACTCTTTGTTGTTGTGACTCTGGACAACTACTACAACTCCAAAAACACTCTTTGTTTCCGCGACTTTGATTTTATCATTATTGGGATTCCGAGTACAAATCCCACTAGCACAATTGTCAACAATAGAGCCGACAGTTAGGAAATGACCCTCACATGGGAAAGAAACAAGACACAAGTGGACAACCAAAAGAGAAATTGGTTTTCCTACCAATAGTCGCTTAACTGATCTAAGTCAACACATGCCCGATTCTTACTAAAATTTGACAATTTCAATGTAAGGAGATGAACAACGATTCTCATGGATGTCCATCCATCCCTTTTTTCTAATTTAGACATCAATTGTACTATATAAACACCCTATCTCCCTTGAGCTAGAGAGGAGAAATTATTCTAGCAATAACATTCAGTTGTTATTGTAACTTTTAGATTTCTGCAATATAATTTATGTTCTTCCCCTGTTCACGTGTTGATGTGTTGGTGATCGTGCAATTCTGATTTCATAGCTCAGTTCCTTGTGTAAGGGGGTAGGTCCCCCTCCTTAGTCAATTACTATATGTATATTAGCCTAGGATTTAGAATTTCAATCTTGTTTATTTTATTTTGTAGTTGTTTTATTTCTCATTCTATTGCAATTCTAGATTTTGTAGAACAATATTTGTAATCCATGTGAGGTTAATATTTAATTTCCTAGTGTTAAGAATTTCACAATTTTAAACTGCAATTCATCGTTGATTCAATTTCTATGAGTTTATAATCCCAGACACTATTGAAAATCGCATTGTTGTGATTTCTTTCATTGATGCAACTCGCTTTGTTGCAATTCACATTATTGTGATTTCTTTCGTGCTGCAGTTTCGTTGATCCAACTCTCATTGCTGCAACTCCACTTGCAACCACACTTTATTTTATTTTCTTTCTAACTTATGGTAGCTCTAGTCTTTAGAAATTTAGGATCAATATCATATTGAATTGTTTTTGAATGTGTGAACCCATAATTTATGCAAGTGTGATTTAATTTTTGCAAGTGTGATTTACTTTTTGCAAGTGTGATTTAATTTCCACAAGTGCAATTTACTTTCTGAAAGTGTGATTTAAATTCCGCAAGTGTGAATTTTCTTTCCTGCAAGTGTGATATATATTTTTCTACAACTCAGGAAATATTATAGTTTGGTGACTTAATTAAGTATCTTGAATCCTTGATTTTTGAAATTAAAAGTACTACAATGCTTTATCTAAAACAACACTACTCTTGCATATATGGTGCACAACAGTTCGTAAGTAAGATGCAACCCCAGATTGATAATTAAATGTAAAACTCTTCGATTTATTGCTAACTATTTATAAAGTAATTGATAATTCAGTAACCCAGTCTAGGCATAATGAAAAGGGAAGCTAAACTAACTATTCGAGCACAACTGGATGGAAGCGATCTGTTGTGACCTTGGTCTGGGCGTAATGAAAGGGACAACTAAAATATTGTAGAAAGGAAACATACATTGGACAAAATATAATCCTGATGGTGACTATGTTGAAGGTAGCTCACTCCCTTTTGTTGTCTAACATCAATAAAGGCACTCTACACATGGCTAACTAATTCAAACACTTATGTGATCACACATCTAAACTGAAAAATAGATTTGAACACTATAGAAACCAGAAATGCAAATGTTACAACATAAGATAATTTACCAAGTATGAATGAATAATTAGATTAACTATTCAGAGACCATACTTAATACAAATAATGAAAATATGTTACAATATAGATACCATACACAATACCTAACTAAGGAGGGGGCCCTACCTCCCTAGGCAAGGCATTGGTACAAATCTTTAATCACATACTGAGCTCAAATGCACATCACACCAAAATTATGACCAAAAGTTGCAACAATATATTTCTTATTAAACTACAAAGAGAGTTCGAAATTACAATCCATTTGACTCTCATTGATTCAAGCGTTTATAAAATTCATTACATTCTTTGTTTAGCAAGGAGATATCAAGGACAACCACGAGGATCTATGATCCTAAGGTTGTTCCCAATTTCGCTTAACAAACTTCCTAGAGTAGGGATGGTGAAGATTCATGTGACTCAATATCTATGGGTTATTTGGATATTAGTTGGAAGAATTGCCTATTTTATTCTCAATTTGCGCAGTCCTAGTTGCTCACCTATTCTTTTCTTATTTGAATTTTCTTCCTCATCCTTTTATCATGGGGTGTTGCACTCATGGCATTTTTCTTGGTATCATCACCACAACTGGAAGCTCAAGATCACGTTGGCAATTTATTTTGGGGTTGTTGTAGCATGTTGTGACATCATAGTGAGGTGTTGCAACAATGTAGAGGGTGTTGCAGCAATGTAGAGGGGTGTTGCAGCAACATGGTAAAGTGTTGCAGCAATGAAAAGGTCTATTGCAACAACTTGGAAAAGTGTTTCAACAACAGGAAGGCCTATTGGAATAACTTGGAAAGGGTGTTACAACAACTTGGACTATATTTCCACCAAGTATTTTACTATTGTAGAAACCACATTTCATTAGTAATAAAAAAAAGGTCAATACTTCCTATTTTACACATGCAAAACCACTCAAAGTGACATGAATTACAAAGTGACACACCTGAAGAAAAATGCACTAATTATTTTGAAGGTAGAAGTGAAAAGGATGATAGAGTGGCACAAAAAAGGGAAATAAAGGATATAACAACTATGGTGTTTTGGACACCCATAGTCTCCCCCCAACCAAAAGTGTTGCATGTCCTCATGCGACTAATCATTATGAATCTAATAGAGTGATGGTTTTATGGAGGTGATTGATGTTGTACTTGTCATGCACTTTGTCAAAATCTAGATAGTAGCCCCCATTTTCCTCTATATTTTTCCAAAACCTGTATTATTCCCTTTTATTTATCTCAAAACTTTGTTGATATTCGAGTGATAGGATCCAAATCAAAGGATAATGGAACTTAAGCCTGATTCAATGATTTCCACAAGTTTTCATAGAATGTATGTACCTACTTACCCTTTTGACTGCTAGTATGAAGTTGTGGTAGTTAAAGACATATTTTTCTCTGGTTTCTACTGTGCCCTATTCCCACCTATGCATGATTCCCTATAAGGCATGTCATAGTAGGGATTCTATGCATTTTTCACATTCATTAATGGCCCGATCTCAATCCTGGACCATGGAGGGTGCATATTATTTAGAATTTTCCCAGTGAAAATGTGGAATGAGGACCATCTTGGATTTCTGGAATTCTCCCCTTATGCATAGGTTACATGTCCCATTTTTCGGGGAAACTATATAATCTTTACCCCACTGAGCATGATTGTTCATGAACGAGGTGAATGCTCTCAATGGTACATTGCCTACAAAGGGAATTGGATTCAATTCCTATT
>JASDQU010033868.1:0-15074 GCA_032191745.1 Picea mariana | reverse complement strand
ATTTTGGAGCCTTAATAATTTTGTTGGCCATCATTGAGTTGGGACGATCTCAAAAAACCTTCATTTAGGCCCTCAAAATGGCCCTGGAAGTGAAAACTACTAAAAATAGTAAATTGCCAAAATTGCCAAAAAACTGTTTTGAGCCAGTTGGAAAAGGTGAGTGGCCACCGATATCCATTTGGATCAAACGTTCTAGATTAGTTCTCGAGGATATTCCATCAGGGTCAGGCCTTTCCTGGTTAAGCGACCATTTCAAAAAACTCCCTCTGATGGATGATCGAGATTGTCCGATCTCAGGGATTTGATGGTTCGGGTTCCACGATGGCTATCTAAAGCTATATTTTGACAAGGCTCACCCTGAGCCCTTATTACACTCCCATAGTGACATGTGTTCATCTTGGACACATTGGGGTCCTCGTCTACAATGGCATGTGATATTGAGGTCACCCCATCCCTTAGTCTCATATAAGTGAGGGTCACAATGATCAACAATGGATATTGGATGTGGGTCCTTCCCCGATGGACAACCTTGATCATCCCTCAGACTCTCCCTTTTAGACTACCTCTTACTTGACATCCAAAATCATTCCGACTGTGGGATTCCGATGTTCCTTCTATATGATATATGACTATGATCGTTTAACTTTCTAGATCCAATGGTCATGATGTCACTGAGCCTTGCAGGCCCTCAATATTTTATTTCCCCCACCATAGAAGAAACAATGTTTCTTAACCCTCCATAACCACTCCCCGAGAGATCAAGGACCGTCGTTGATCTTGGTGTATATTCTCTGCAAGATTCATATCCGAATCTGATGGAGGGATAAGATCTATATCCTTTGTTAGATCAATGGTTGAGATTTAGCCTCACCCTCTCTCTAGTGAAGGGCCTATATATAACTACCATATTAGATTGACGGTCACGGTTTTTTGAGGAGAGTAAGGGTTTTTCCTCTGCGTTAATAAATCCAACTTAGGACTTAATCGATTTTTTTCAAGGGCTTTCTCCCTCATATTCCTTTATGATTTTTTGAGTTGACCTAGATAATCCCTTTCCTGGTTTCAATGGATACCCATGCCTTTTCCAGGACATCCAAGTTTATAATACTTTAGTAAAATTCCCTCTCTGCAAGAACCCCATCAAAGCAGGATACATGTATGCACACCGAGATGTGTGTGTATATATATATATATATACACACACACACACACACATTTATATATATGAAAGGATATATCATAATGCACACGGTGAGCAACATATTTATTTACTTGGGTTATATCGGAAGTTCAAGTTACTTACCTACTCAAGGAGTGTATACATTTATACCCTATTTATCATTCACACATTCCCTTTGCAACAATAATCTTGCTGCTATTTCATTTGAAAACATAAACTATTAAAAAACAAGACACATAACCTCTTGGGTAGATAAACACTTTATACAAGAACAAGATATATATATATATATATATATAGACACTCACACACACACACACTCACAATCAAGCTCCAAAATCATCATACAAGTTACCAAATTCGAACATGCATCCAAGTTATTACACAAATCCATATAAGTTATGTATCTATGAACTTAAGATATGGTGGCTACTATAGAAGGGTTGTCCACTCTCCATCCAATCGTAGGAAAGGTTGCGTTATTATCTGATAAAACCAACCATCCTCGAGCCATGTACTGTAAAATTTCAGACCCCACCCAGTTTCAAGTCTCGCTGATTTTTTAGCCAATGTTTAGTGCCCAAACCCAGTTTTATGACAACCAATTAAACTCAGCTTAAAATAAATTTTTTCAGAACTGAAACATGAGGATTCTGAACATCGTTTAATGCAGAAATAAAAACATAACAGTAATACATATAAATTAGAAAACTAACACAGTGATTTTTGGTCTAACAACGACCCTAGAAAAACCCACAAGGGTGAAACTAGTGAGAGAGGGAGTTTTTATTATTTCAGAGCTTCAGATAAATTCTTTTACAACATATTCATCTTAAAAAATTTAATGACAATATTATCTCGAAAATCGTGCCAAGTCTTCACACAGAAACTAAGACAAACTCCTCGAAATTCATGCTAGAATTTCTTGCACACATGTATAGGTTTGCTCCTCATTTTCTGTGACTCCTTCTTGTTGTACGTCTGCCTCAAAATTTGTGCCAACTATTAAAAATCAAATTTGAGCATTAAATGATGTACGATCACCTTGGAAAATGTGCCAAAACCACCTAGAAAATACCACAGAAACTTTCCTCGATTTCTATGCAAGAAAACCATTCGTATAGACCGTATGTAATCTGTACAATATGGACTATTCACCCAACTGTACTTTCCCTCGATTTCTGTGCCTCTTTTCTACTGTACGAAACCCAAAAATCTGTACAGTACAACATCTGTTCTGAACTATACTCTACCTCAATTTCTATTCTAGATTTTAATGCTGTACGACCTGATCAATACATACAGTACAACCTAAAATAATTGTTGTACCTTATGCCTCAAAATGAGTGTTATTTTTCATCCTTAAAAAGCATGCCCTAGATCTACAAAAATGGTCTCTTTCTCAAACTCGAATTTCATCTCTCTTGCTCTCTCAAAAATGCTTCATCTACCTAAGAATGGGTGCGCCCTCCTACCCTAGTCAACCTCATGAGGGAATGTCAAGAGTCATCTCATCTAACGATTGAGATTAGATGAGATCAACGGTGGAGATAAAATCACTTTATTCACCCACTTTCCCTAAGTCTCAAAAAGTCACCTTTTAATTTGTCTCTCACAAATTAAATGACTAGGGTCCACATTAGGCACTTTCTCACCCCTTAGGCGACTAGGTGTGAGAAACACTTGCCTAGGTACTTTTTAATTATTTTTAACACTCCCTCTTACTGAGGAAAGTGTTACTCACCACTCCAAGCTTGTCCATGAAAAATACAAACTTGCCTTTGCCCAATGCCTTGGTGAGTATGTCTACAACCTGCTCATCCGTAGATATGTACTGTAGCTCCACTGCTCCTCTCTGAACATAGTCACGGATGAAGTGATAAAGAATATTGATATGCTTAGACCTGTCATGAAATAATGGATTCTCCAAGAGTTTAATGCAACTTTGATTATCATAGTAAATCATGGTAGGATTCAACTACACACCAAACAATCTCACCAACAACTTGCAAAGCCAAAGGGCCTCACAACTGTCCTGACTAGCAGCCATATACTCAATCTCTGCAGAACTCAATGCCACTAAAATTTTCTTCTGACTGAACCAAGACACAACTGCTGAGCCCAATCTTGACTAATATGAATTTGTATAGCCAACAAGATGAACTCCATCTTCTCTTTGATTTTTCCAGACCATAATCTACCGTATCATAAAGATAGCTAAGAACATGTTTTGCTTCCACCCAGTGCACTCTCCTAGGCTCCACCATGAAATGACTGAGAGTGTTGATAGAAAAACAAATATCTAGCTTGGTATTGACCAAATACATCAAAGAACCGATCAACTAATGATATAAATTGGAATCCACCAACTGTGACTCAGAAACATGAAGCTTCTTCTAGTTGGTAATCATGCAAGTGGTCATGGGCCTACAATCCTCCGTATGAAATATCCTCATAATATCACACACATACTTCCATTGTCCTAGGAAGATGTTTCCAGGCTCCTACCAAACCTCCAATCCCAAAAAATAGTGCATCAGTCCAATATCAGTCATCTCAAACTCTGAAGCAAGGCTCTCCTTGCAGCTAGTTATGAGTCTCTCTACCCCTGTAATGAAAATATCATCCACATATAGAAAGAGAATGAGAGGATCCTCTCCAACCACAATGTAGTATAGGTTGGGATCCACCTCACTCTTCTCAAATCCCAACTGTTGCAAATAGGTATCAATCCTAGAATACCAAGCTCCGAGAGCTTGTTTCATCCCATACAATGCCTTCTTTAGTCTACACACATGACAACCTCTCCCATACACCTCAAAGCCCAATGGATGCTCAATATACACCTCCTCCTAGATAAGACCATTCAGAAATGTGGTCTTCACATCCATCTGGTGGATCTTCCAACCCATCTTTGCTGCAATGGAAATCACCGACCCGATCGAGGTATATCTAGAAACCAGTGCAAAGGGCTCATCATAATCAACTCCCTCAACCTGTGAGAACCCCCGAGCCACAAAGAGAGCTTTGTACTTTTCAATGATGCCATATGTAACATGATTGAGTTTATAGATCCACCTGGAAGTCACCATTGACTTCCCCTCCAGTCTAGGAACAACTTCCGAAACATCATTCTTCATGATGGAATTTTACTCTTCCATCATGGCACCTCTCCAACCCTGTCTACCAGTAGCCTCCTAAAAAGTGGAAGGATCAGACTCCCAAATACTACTCACCATCGCGATGTAGCTGAAAAACCTCTCTAGAGGTTTACTCTCCCTCACAACCTGCCTGGGATTCGCCACTGAACCCTATGCCTCCCTCAATGTATCCTGAAGCCACTTGGGCTTCTTCCTCTATGAAGTAGTGTCCCATGGAGGGGACTCTCCTAGCTCAAACCCATCTCCTGAATACTGTGATCCTGAAGTAGACTCTGGAGTACCTGATCCTAAAACTTGTGGACCAGTAACCCGCGATCCTGACCTCTGTGGCCCTGTCACCTGTGGACCAGTCGTCACCGAAACTGGTGGCCTTGAACTCTGTGTCACTGAAATATGATGCAGACTCACTTGGATCTGAGGTGATGAATGCTCACCCCTCTGTGTCCCTCATGACTTCCTAAAGGCTCCGTCCTCCTCAAATATCACATCCCTCCTCAAAACTATCTTCCTCAAGGAAGGAATGTATATAGAGAAAGCCTTTGAAGTCTCACTATACCCAACAAAGATCCCTCTCTTTATTGTGGGTTATAGCTTTGTCCTGTTCTCAGAAGGGACATGTGAATATGTGATGCACCCAAAAATCCAAAACTGCCCCACCTCAGGCTTCTTCCCAGAAAAATCCTAATCAGGAGTCATACTCCCCACTGCCTTGTGTGGAATCCTATTCTGCAGATAAAATGCAGTGTATCATGCCTCAACCCAAAGAAATAGTGGCAACCCCTGATCATGAGCATGGCTCTGGTAGCCCCAACTATGTCCCCATTCTTCCTCTCATCAACCTCATTCTGCTATGGGTTGTAAGGAACAATCAACTCTCTCCCGATGCCCTCTCCTACACAAAAGTCCATAAAATCCTTGGAGGTATACTCACACCCATTTTCTATCCTTAGAACTCTGATTTTCTTCCCAGTCTGGTTCTCCACAAGAGCTTTGAACTCTTGGAACCGACTGAAGACCTATCCTTTGGTCTTCATGAAGAAAATCCAAGACTTTCATGAGAATTCATCAATGAATATAACATAGTATAAAAAACCAGTCAATGATGCCGAATACATCGGGCCACATACATCTGATTGGATAAGATCAAGGATACCTACTGCTCTACAGTCATTGCTAGGAAAATAGTTCTTGGTGTACTTTCCGAAAGCACACCCCTTGCACAAATCTTGGTGCTTTGTACTGAAATATGGAACTCCAGTCACAATCTTCCTCAGTAACCTCAAAGCCCCATGATTCAAATGTGCCATCCTACTATGCCATAGATCACATAGATCATTACTGTTGGTGTAATGAAATAATGCTCTCGCCGGATGGAACATAAGCTTGTACAACTTCTCATGTCTAGTCCCATTCACTTTGGCCGAAGTGATAATGGACGCCTTGGGGAAAAGGAGCAACACCTCATGGCCCATCTCCTTAATAGTAGAAATTGAAACTAAGTTCTTCTTCAAGCCCATAACATATAAGACCTCTCTCAACAACATGGGAGGCAAAGACTCCCTCTGAAATGATACAGTCCCACAACCAACTACCTTGACCACCTGGTCATATCCAAGCACCACCTCAACATCACCAATTTGAGTAATATCTGTCAAGTGCTCACGAACCCATGTCATATGGCAAGAGGCACCAATCTCAATATACCACATATCAGAATGAGTGGTCCTCATGGAAAGACACACAACTAAGGAAAACTCCTTATCAAAGTTGGCGGAAAAATCCTCCACCACTACTGAAGCTGTTGTTTGTTTATTCTTCTTGCTCAGACACTAACCTGCATAGTGCCCAAAATTGTGGCATGCAAAGCACTTGAATTTGCTCATGTCCTTCTTCCATTAACCCTTTGGTTTGTTTCCTCCCTTAGGACCCTTTTTGAATTTATTTTTTCTGTTGGCAACAAGAGCCACATTCTCCTCATCATGACCTATAGATGAAATGCCATGTACATAACCTCTTTGGGTCTCCTCCTGAACAAAGTCATCCCAAAGATGTTTCCAATTGGGAAGCTTCTCCCTAGCCACAATGCCCTCAACAAAAACAATCCATTTTTTGGAAACTCCATTCAATGCTGTCCTCACAAGCTCACTGTCAACTATGGCCTCCTCCACAACTCCAAGCTCATTTCTCACCTGTGTCAAACTGGTAAGATATGTGACCACATTTTCAGCCTTTGTCATTTTAATGCTCTTCAGTTTTTCCCTCAAAACCATCTTCCGGTTTTCATTTGTACTCTGGTACAACTTCGTCAAAGACTCCCACATCTCATAGGCATTTGTATTCCCCATCAAGTGAGGAATCAAATGGTCCTTGATGGAATCAAGAATAATCCTTTTAGCCTTGATACTCTTCTTAGTGTATGCTGCAAGAAGAGTAGCATCAGTAGGTACAACCATATGATGTGTGGCGGAATTCTCAACAATGCCCCACAACTCATTTTCTTGCAATGGCAAGATCATCCTATCTTTCCAAGCACCAAAGTTTGTTGCCCCATCAAGTCTATCCTCAACCCTCAAACCTGTAGCCATTGACCCCATTCTGCTGAAAATGAAAAATTCAAATTTCTGTCCGGTGAAGTGACTATTGTCCCAATTTTATGACTTGTTGAAATATCTCTGCTTCTCTTTAACTCAGCTCCGATACCATGTAAAATTTCAGACCCCACCTAGTTTCAAGTCTCCCTGATTTTTTAGCCAATGTTTAATGCCCAAACCCATTTTTATGACAACCAATTAAACTCAACATAAAATAAAATTTTCAAAACCAAAACACGAGGATTTTGAACATCGTTTAACGGAAAAATAAAAACATATCAACAACACATATAACTAAGAAAATTAACACAATGATTTTTTGTCTAACAATGACCTTAGAAAAATGCACAAGGGGAAATCCAGTGATAGAGGGAGTTTTTATAATTTCAAAGCTTCAGAGAAAGTCTTTTACAACATATTCATCTTTAGAAATTTAATGACAAACTTATCTCGAAAACCATGCCAAGTCTTCACACACAAATTGATCCAAACTCCTCTAAATTTGTGCCAGAATTTCTTGCACACATGTACAGGTATGCTCCTCGTTTTCTGTGCCTCCTTCTTGCTGTACGACTTCCTCAAAATCCGTGCTAACTGACAAAAATCAAATCTGAGCATTAAATGTTGTACAACCTCCTTGGAAAATGTTCCAAAACCACCCACAAAATACCACAAAAAACTTTCCTTGATTTATGTGCAAGAAAACTAATCGTACGGACCGTACAAAATCCGTACAGTATAGACTGTTCACCTAGTTGTACTTTCCCTCAATTTCCATGCCTCTTTTTTGTTGTATGGAACCCAAAAATTCGTACAGTACAACCTCTATTATGAACTGTACTCTACCTCAATTTCTGTGCCAACTTTTAATGTTGTATGACCTGCTCAATCCATACAATACAACCTACAATAAATGCTGTACCTTCTACCTTGAAATGCATGCTAGTTTTCATCCTCAAAAAGCATGCCCTAGCTCTGCAAAAATGGCCTCTTTCTCAAACTCGAATTTCAGCTCTCTTTCTCTCTCAAAAATGTTTCATCTACCCAAGAATGGGTGTGGCCTCCTACCCTAGTCGACCTCATGAGGGAATCTCAAGAGTCATCTCATCTAATGGTTGAGATTAGACGAGATCAACGGTGGAGATAAAATCACTTTATTCACCCAATTTCCCTAAGTCTCAAAAAGTCACCTTTTAATTTGTCTCTCACAAATTAAATGGCTAAGGTCCACATTAGGCACTTTCTCACCCCTTAGGTGCCTAGGTGATGAGAAACACTTGCCTAGATACTTTTTAATTATTTTTGACAGGTACAATGTCAAGAGAGGATCGTTTGCAAGGTTTTTAGAGAGATCTTGAATATTATATATCTTTTCCTCTTTTTCACACTACATGTTATCTACCCTCTATCTCCCACTGCTTCTCTACCATGCCCATTCATGCATGTCTTTGTTTGTCCCCTACACCCTCTTTTCTTGTCTTCTCCTCCAGGATTTTGTGGGTCATTCCAGAAGTTTCCTAAAGGTAATTTTCCCATCCATCCTTAACTTCCAAAAGAACTATTCCAACTACTATCTTGAATGATAATCAATTTTCAGGGCTTGAGATAGTCCAAGTCTGCTCCATTTTAATTAGGTAGAGTACTACTTGGAAGAGTCAATTAAATCAACAATTACCTCTCTCTTGCACCACTCATGTCATGACATCGAAACCCATGAAGGCTATCCCTTCGATAGTAGTTTGATATTTCTCTATTTCATTTATAATAAATTATATATAGTACAATATAAATCAAGTTTCATTGTCTTTCCTTGATCTGATAACAAATTTTCTTATCGTTTGTCATAATAATATTTACATTTACAGACTGGGGGGAAACAAGGGTGTTACAATTAGGTTTTAGATGGTTATTTTTTGGTGGTTATCTTCTTAAATAAGGCCCACTAGGTAATTTGTGCATGGTTATTAAATGTAAAAAAAACATCCTTATTGAATAAGTCCTGCTAGGTTATTGGTACTTATTAATCAATGTGGCCTAGTCATTAATGTAGGCTCCACTAGTGGTTAGGCTTTGAGGTAGATAGAAACTATTAGTAGAGGTAGAAAGTTATGTAATATTTTTTTAACGGATATCATTGTATTATATATCTACTCATTTATATGTTACCCCCTAGTACATGAAGATTGATCACCTTTTGGAATATCAATAAACGGTTACTTATTCTACAAGTTCAATGCTTTCTTTGTGTCATTTATTATCTACAGTTTGAATATCCTCATACATTTATCTTAATTTTCATACCCTTTGTTATAGTTTCAAATTCCACCTCTAAAGATTTTATTCTCTTATTGGCCTTATCCCTCTTGTCCTTACAGACAACTATTCCTCGTACCTCCTTGAGACCTTCTAAAAAACCATTTTTTGAAGGATGTACATGCCCTAACTGTTATGCTACCCACGTACATGTGGAATGCTTAAGGGAAACCCACGTACATGCTAATAAATGTTAAAAAAATTATAATTGTTCCCAAATTATTGATGAGTTATGGGATTGGTTAGTTGTCTAACTCATTTTCCCCGTACTCAACTATCTCTAATTGATTGGAGATTACATAAAAGGAACATTTGCCTCAAGGATAAAGGTAATGATACTTGGTACATTCAAGAAACCACTTATCTGGATATTCCCACTGAATCTATAAGCCCATTTTATCCATATTATTGTCGTTTCTTGAGCTGGAAACCCTTGTTTCAAGTTTCCCTCTAATCACCAACCTTTTCTTGCCAAGAGTGTCTCCCTATACATGATCCAGATTATTTTGAGAACGATATGAAGGTAGAAATATAACATATATATAACAAGGAAATACAATGAGATATGACATGGAACACAATAATACAGTGAAAATCAAATTCTAATAATGACTATATGAAAATACAAAAGACTATAAAATGCAAAAACACACAAGCTAACTAGAATGGTGGTAGCTTATCTCTGAGAAGAGATGTGTTGGTTATGCTCATTAGTGAGAATCTGATTAAAATAAGGCTCCAAAGGAATTTTTAACATAAAAAATATTTGATAAAACCATAAACATCCAAAACCCTAACCACGAGAGATGAAACACCAAAAGGTTTGTGGGTCCTGATGGGGGTAGTTCATACACCGAATTTGCGAGGGTGTAACTTTTGAATACGATCTTCATTCGGGGCATTCAATACCTTGATGGAAAGGTTTATATAATTATTACACATTCCATTTGGCCCAAACCATTCCTTCAGGTATCGTTTGGGTGTTTTCATGCCCATACAATTTTGTTTAAGTCCTCAAAATGGCCTCAAAATTTTAGGACCTGAAAAAGTGTAGAAAAACTGCCAAAATGGAAAATTATGCTTTGAGACAGTGAAATAGGTGGATGGACATCAATTTAAACCTAGATAATTCCTCCCCCATTAGGAATCAATTTTCTCCATTGCATCAAGTTCCTCCATCAGATGGGGAAACTTCTGTTGAATCTGACTCCTGGTGAGTCACTTTCCCTGATGAAGAAACTGCCCTTCTTTGACGACCCGATAGAGTTGGATGGTTTGCTGGAAGGTGTCATTTGTCTTGGTGTCCATTATCCAAGAAAATATTTCATGTTTGATTCAATCGTAATTGATTTCCCTAGATCCCAAATTCTTGGTCGTGTTCGAAGTGTCCAGGAGAGGTGGCAAATATGGTCGAAGCAGTTCCACATTAAATACTAGGTTCTTGCCAAGGAAATGAGGAATACTTAATTCAAAATAATTCTCACCCACCACCTTGGTGATGGTGTAAGGAACGTATCAGAGTGGGTGTAGTTTCTGATGGGGTCCTATGAGGTGCTCTTTCTATAAGTACAACGACACCTTATCTCCCACCTAAAACTTGTGTGGTACTCTATGTTGATCATGGAACTACTTGTACTTAGCATTGGATTTTTGCACAATATCATGAAGTTGTTGTTGGATGTGCTGGATGCGCTAAAAAAATTTGGTTTCCCAATCAACCTTGGTCTGAGCATGGGAGGAATCTTCCTGTGTAGCTGCAATGGGTAGAGCTATGTCAATGGGGGCCAACGATTGGAACCCCAAGCACACCTGAAAAGGGTTGTGGCCAATACAGTTGTGGAGGGTTTTGTTGTAGATATGTTGAACATAAGGAACAATTTCATGCCATGTGTGTGGATGTTTAGAATTGGACATCCTCAGGATATGGACAATCATCTTGTTTACTACCTCTATTTTTCCATCAGTCTGTGGGTGGAAGGAAGTTGACTTGGTTAGCTTGTTGTCCATCATCAACCATAGGCTAGACCAAAAAGTGCTCATGAAAATACTGTCTTGATTGGATATAATAGTTCATGGAAACCCCAAATGAACCCAAACGTGTGTAAATAAAAGCTTGGAGTTGGCCTCAGTTGTGATTCTCTTCTTACAAGGTGTAAAAACTTCCATCTCAGAGAATCAATCAATGAACACAAAGACATAATCATTCCCATGCTTGGTTGAAGGTAGAACATAGATGTAGTCCAAGGAGATGGACTCCTAAGTCTTATTCGGAGTAGGAAGAAGGATATATAGCCCCTGTTTCTTGATGGCAGGCTTGGAAATGGCACAGGAAGTGTAGGATCTGATGTACTTGCAAACATATTTTTGAAAATTCGGCCAATAAAAATGATTTTGAGGTACTATTATTGTTTTCTCTACACCAAAATGCCATGTTGTAATGATATTCCAATAACATATTTGCATGCTTGATTGAATGATAACATATATGACTCAGATGGCATAGAAATCCATCCTAGAGATGAAAGTCTACAACTAATTTTCCTACACTCAATGTCGGATAGGTAGTAGAAAAGTCAGAGTCATTATTGTATAATTTTTTCCATCCAGATGTCTCATGTCCACATGATTTGAGAATTGTGGTTAGTGCTGCCACTGAGAGTCGACTAAGGATATATCTGACATGGTTTGTGCTACCCTTACTGTACTTTATATTCAAGTGGAATTGTTGTAGGTACATGGACCACTTCTAATGGTGGTCATTCTGTAACTTTCCTTGTGTCTCTATGAATTACATAGGCTCGTGATCAATGTGTATGATCATTTCCTTCCCTAAAATGTAATACTTCCACTGTCGACATGCCTACACAATGGAGTACATCTCTTTGTTGAGGCCCAAGAATATGCAGAGCTTGATTATTGTCTTCATGGCCAACCAATCACAGATGAATTGGATCTTGTATGGATCCACATGTACAACCTACTCATCCATGATGTATCCAAAATATTAGATTCTCTGCATGTTGAAGGAACATTTCTCCTAATTGGAATATAATTTGTGCTGTTGTAGGGTGCCCAAGACTACTAAATATGCTCCAAATGTTCCTCCCAAGTTTTTCTAAAGATGAGGATGTCATCCAAATATACAACCACAAAGTAGTTTGTGAATGGTTTAAATATATCATCCATCATCCACATGAGTGTGGTCAGGAAATCAATCAAGATGAAAGGCATGACCAACCACTCAAACAAACCTTCTTTAGACTTGAAGGTCATCTTCCACACATCAATTTTCTCAATCAACCCCTGGTGATAGGCCAAATTCATATCAATCTTACTAAAAAACTTGTCTCCTTGAGTTGATCAAGAAGATCATCAATCTCAGGAATTGGGTACCAGTTCTTGACTGTGATATTGTTCAAGGTTTTGTAATCAATAAAAATTCACCATGTCACATCCTTATTTTGTACTAGAACAATTGGGATCCCACAAGGTGAGGATCTTGGTCTGATATGGCCCTTCATAATTAGCTCTTGGATTTGGAATTTGGTTCTTCATTCTCTATAATAGAATTCCTATACATAGGGCTATTAATAAGAGGAGTACTTGGTATCATATCAATTGGTTACTTTACTAACCATGCATAGGCACCCCAGTAGGTGAGGTGAATATTCTTTTTATTCCTCTCTTATCTTGTCCACCTGTCACTCCTATGAAGAGAGGCCCCATGTAGAGGTTTCGATAGTTGCAGTGACCTTCCATTCACCTTTCAATCAAACCATAAAAAGGAAAAACTACCTGGTCTGAGAGACCACCTTTCTACACTTCTTTGCGGAGATCAAAGAGACTGCAACCTTTGGGACTACCTCTAATACCCTATAGAGTTGGTCTCCCAAAGTAATAATGACACTACAGGGCCTAGATCCATAAAAACCATGAAACTTGCACATATATGGTTGTCCTAACAAAACATCACAAACTTCAAGGGAGGAAGAATCACACAATACCTCATCTTTGAAGGGGTTGATGTCGTAGTGCAGGTGAAATTATTGGCTGACGTGGATGTCCCACCCCTGGCTGAGCCAACTGATGGTGTATGGATGAGAATGTGTGTCGTTGTGAGGTTCAACCTATTGAAAACCTCTACTGAGATCAGGTTATTTTGGATACTACTGTCAATAATGAAATGGAGTGGGGTCCCCTTCACCCACAATTGTGAATGGAAGAGACACTCTCCCTTCTTCAAGATACTCTGGTTCATCTAGCTAGAATTTTGTGGTAGCAATGGTGACACTAGGTTTTGTGTCAATGATCCACTTTTCCTTTTTTGGTTTCAAATTAGATTAGGAGTCAAAATTTGACCCCGAGGATTTTGTCTCAACCAACAATGAATGTTTGGAGTGACATTCATCTGTATTGTGCCAAGGGATTTTGTGGAACTCACATCACATTCCAGTGTCCTTCAAATTCCCATTACCCTTCCTTGCTGGTGGCTTGGGTTGGTTATTTTGGGGTTGGATATCCTTTCTTTGTCATTTGGAATGGGAGTTAGGGCCACCCTTACCATACTTTGGTTGTTGCATATTTGCAGACTTGAACTCCCACTTATTCTGCTGCTGAAAATTTTACTCGATTTTGACAACATACTGATAATTGATTCCCATTGATGAGATGTCTGGAAACTCCATTTTGGTTTGGATGCACCTTTGTATAGCCCCACAGTATTTTAGGGCTAGATTTCACTTGGATTCTTTGATACCTAGCTTGTTGTGCAAGGTATGGAAGGTATTTGTGAACTTCGACATCGTTTGACCCCTCTCTTGGTGCAGTGTGGTCCATCTCGTGTAACAATCATAATAATTTGCTGCATGGTGATATTGTTCCTTGAGGGAATCAACAAAAGCTTCCCAAATGGGTCTTGGCCCAAGAAATGTAGACTCTTCCTCAACATGTTTCTCATAGTAAGTCTCCCACCAATCTTTGACATGGGGAAGGACCTTAAAATAAAGGAATATCATTGATATCATTGACATCTATCTAGACTTAAAATAAAGGAATATCAAAGTTAACTTGTACCTTGAATGGTGTTTCACCTCCAAAGTGACTGCTGGTTGAAGGTGATTCCAATGTTGTTGGAAGCCGTCGGAGGATCTGGGTGAAATTATCCATCATATCATTCCTATGTCATCCAAGGGATTAATCGAGTAGCAGTTTGAAAGGATATCATGCCCCATCATCCCTCTTTTATTACACCATGGGAGGTTTCTTGGGAATATGATAGAAAATTTCTTCAAGAGAAACAAGCTCGAGACCCAACTTTGTATACCGTGACCTTTTCAAGGACATGCACTAAGAACGATAAGGAGCAGACTGCTATGATACCATTGATCCAGATTATTTTGAGAATGATATGAAGGCAGAGATATAATAGATATATAAAAAGGAAATACACAGATATATGGCATGGAACACATTAATACGAAGAAACTC
Source organism: Picea mariana (assembly GCA_032191745.1). Taxonomy (NCBI): domain Eukaryota; kingdom Viridiplantae; phylum Streptophyta; class Pinopsida; order Pinales; family Pinaceae; genus Picea; species Picea mariana. The sequence goes on along the minus strand of JASDQU010033868.1, from coordinate 342 downwards.
AGATTCTATTAATGATTGTTTGAAAATATAAAAGACTCTAAAATGCAAAAGCACACAAGCTAGCTAGAATGGTGGTAGCTTATTGATCCAGATTTTATGAGCAGAATGAAATGACTACAGATTATTTCCATATGATTAACACAAAATAACATAGATACAATAAAACTGGTTTTCTATTCAATAAGGAAATAAGTTGAAACTATAAAATGCAGCGGAAAACAAGCTTGCTGGAATGGTGGCGACTTATCTCTGACAAGAGATGTGACGACTGCGCTCATTTCCAAGAAGATGATTACAATGAGGCTCTCAAGGCATTTTTAAAATAAACAAGATTTTCAAAAA
>JASDQU010033865.1:3770-13945 GCA_032191745.1 Picea mariana | reverse complement strand
ACTTGATTGTTGAGCTGAGTCAGAAGTGCAGTTTCGGAGGGATTAGCGACTGTTGTTTGAATTAGAATATCCTGCTGCTAGACAGTTAGCCAGGTACATGACAGGCATTTTTGGTCTCCATGTTTCTTTACCTACATAGGCTTTTCAGTCTCAACGTTTCTGCTCACAAATGGTCAAACACTGCCCTCATTGTCTTTTCTCGAGATATGCTTTAATCAGTTGCTTCTGATCGCTTACCAAGGAGTTTTGGCTTTTAGTCTTGTGCTTCCTGTAACAAAAAAAATCTGAACAGAACATGTCTTTGACTGCTGTAATGCTAAGATGCCCTCGAGAGTGGAAACACTTCTTGCATGTGCTACGTGTTGTGGTTTGGTTATGGCATTCATTCTGTTGGTTCTAAGGACTTTTAAATCTGTCTCCAATTTGTCTCAACATCAAAATGTTGGGTGTTGGTGGCTCTCTGAAATCTTCAATGGCTCTGCTTGTGGGTGGAAAAATTTCTTGCAAAACCTGCAATGGCTTTCTTGAAGACTGGCTAATATTTTGTGACAACTTTCAATTTTTCTGAAGTTTTGACCTTGGAATTTTTAAATTCTTTTTAATGCCACTAGCTTTAACATTAGTAGTAGGTCATTAACATTACCTTTTCGACTTTATTGCATTTATTTGAGTGTACAGAAATTAAGTTTTTGGATTTGTGATGTGGACAAGTTTTATTTTATCTTAAAATCTAAAAATAATGTGTACATAAATCTGAAACATTGGAAGACGTCTTTATGAGGGTTATGGATTTTTATTGTCTAATTGTTTCTAGTACTACACTTATCATGATAATATCGCCAAAATCCAACTTGGCGATAATATCGCTAGTATTTATTGTGATAAATTAGGGTTTTGAAATTATTGCTATAATTTAAAATTGTTGTAATAATTTCCTTATTTATCGTGAGATGATGGAATTTATCACCCTGTTGAGGTCCGATTCGCCTTAAAACACGTTTTTGGGTTTTTTAGCCACATTTTGCAAAAGTTACTAAGGGGATTGAGCCTTGAGGATATTGTGATCATTTTCCATCAAGCAAACAAGGGGAAATCTGTAGTTTTCATTTCCATCAACCAAGCATTTGTGGAGTGGGGATTTACCCCAATCTACCATATCCATATTCTCAGGTATGTAGAAAAATTTATGCTTTTATTTTCATTGTTTTTCAAGATTTAGTATAGGGTTTGCAATGTTCATTAGATATACTTCTTCCTGCCCTTTTTTAATGGGAAATTTAACACTTATGTAGCTATGATATTTTAATTGCAACATTCTTTAAGTTTTTTGTGGATCTGGATTTTGAATATCCCCATTTGTTTTGTGCCATAGGTTTACAAATTTAATCAGTGCTCTACAAATTTCAAAATGCAAAGCCATTGGACCCAATGTGGGAGTATGGTCTACCATATAATGGTCATAATAGAATTAGGCTGAATTGAAACTATGTGGAATGGAAATGTTTGGTGGAATCAATTGCTTGAAATACCACCTTGCCAAAATCCTAGGGAATGAAGTGGGCATTTGTGTAGAATTTACCCCAAAAATTGTCCATATTGCAAACCAATCAATTTTTGATATGTTTAGAAAGAGATATCAGAGGGAAGAAATGAGGCTTGAGTTTGCGAATAAAAATGCAAGCTTCTTAGGGGTGGGGGAAAGCCAATCCTCGTGCTCACCTTCCATAATGCTCGATCCCTCAGCGTCCTCACCTTTCTTTGTGTCGAGGTCAATGCCTAGGGGACAACTTTCCATTTGGTTGATAATTAAAACAAAGGAGAAGAAGGATGCTGACAAGATTGTGGCTAAATGTTTTCTATAGAGTGACATTCCATTCAACATTGCCAAGAACAACCCATTCTATCATTCCATGTTTGAAGCCGCTGATATTGTTGGTTCGGGGTACAAGGGCCCTTCCTAAAATGACTTGAGAGGGCCTCTCCTTCAAGGGGAAAAGGCTGATTGCACAAAGAGATTGGGTGAGCTTAGGGAATCATGGGAGATGATTGGATGCACCATTATGTCAGATGGTTGGACAAATAGGAAGGGCAGGTCCATTCTCAATTTCTTGGTTAAATGTCCTAGGGGTATATTGTTTATCAAATCTGTTGATGCATCTACGTATGTTAAAGATGCACAATTACTATGTGAGTTGTTGGATGGCTTCATCTGGGAGATAGGCTCGTAGTATGTTGTCCAAGTCATTACAAACAATGTTGCTAATTATGTTGTTGCTGGCAAGTTGCTCATGGAGAGGTATTGGACCTTATATTGGACTCCTTGTGCTTCCCATTGCATTGGTTTGATGTTAGAGGACATGGGAAAAATTCCTTGGATCAAGGAAATTGTTGATTCAACTAGGATTATCACAATATGTGTGTGTGTGTTTACACTCACTAAACAATTCATAGGGAACAAGGAGTTGGTGTGCCCCACAATCACGTGTTTTGCCATTAGCTTCATTTCTCTCCAATATCTCCACAATTCTATGGTTGGAGTTGTAGAGGATGTTTCTTTCAGATGAGTGGAATGCTTGTGTCTACAACACTAAAGTGGATGGGCAAGCCATAGCACAACTTGTGAGACACAATTAGAGTTTTTGGATGGGAGTGCAGGAGTTCTGTGCCATTAGTGAAGGTTCTTCATTTGGTTGATGGTGACAAGCCCGCAGTGGGCTACTTGTATGAGGCCATGGATAGGGCCAAGGAAGTTATCCATTGGTATTATGAGGATAAGGGGGAGGAGGGATTCACTAAATGAGTCGAGGTATGGAGTGTGATTGATGAGTGATGGAACAATACTCTCCATCGTCGAATTCATGCAATAGGGCTCTACCTCAACCCTGTGTACTCTTATGCATGTGGTTTTAGATTTGAAGAAAAGGTTATAGATGGACTTTTCTAATGTGTTCAGATGATGGACACTCAGAGATTTCCAAACAAATGGAGATATATAAGTTGAGTGCTGGGACTTTTGGTTATGATACAACTATCCAAGACAAGACCACTAGGATGGCAGGTAAGCTACAAGTAAAATTTGTTTCAAACTTTCAAATTTCGATGTCTTTCTTTACTATCTATTTGTTACTCGATGGAAATATAATTCGTTGTCTTTCCTTTCCATTTATTTGTTGTAGATGTTTGGTGGGAAAACTATGGCAAAAGAGTCCCAGAGTTACAAAAACTTGCCATTGAGGTGCTTAGTCAAACTTGCGGCTCTTCACGGTGTGAGTGCAAATGGAGTGTCTTTGAAAAAATACACTCCAAGAAGCGCAACAAGTTAGAAATGTTCAATTTAAACTTTTGATTTTTTATAATTTCATTAATTTTAATTTTATGGGACATCATCCTTTAATTACAAAATGGCCCTCATATAGGTTAGATGTCCACTTCCTTAATGACATGGTCTATGTCTACTACTATCTCAGGCTTTAGGTGAGGCAGATTGACAAAGTACTCGACATGTATGCTATTTCATTGGATGTGATTGACATTGTTATCCCCTAGCCTAGGGATAACTAAGGAGATCACGTCTCGAGGCCCACAGGTCCTAGACATGGAGTACCGAGAGTCGGATGATTTGAGCATGGCCCCAGAGGGCCCCTCTTTTCTTCAGTGCAGTCCATTTATCACCAACAACAATATCCATCCCACTAGCCTNGTTTGCTTGGAAATCATGCTCTTTGCCTTGTTCATGCCTGGAAGGGTGACATGGTGCCCTAGTAAGTTGATTTCCCTTTAGGATGGGTTGCCACTGGGTGGATCTGTGAAAAGTCATCGTCCGTTCCCTCCATACTTACCACTTTCCATCTTCATTCCTCTCATTTCCCCTATCCTTATTTGGGCATTGGGATTGGCTACACTAGGAAGGGTTGCACCTTACCTCGTGCAAAGAAGGGGCTAAAGGCCCAAAGGGTAAAAGTAGCTAGTAAGAGTTAAAAGCCAATGTTGAAACCTTTGAGATGCTTCTCCCAGGGATCCCCGAGAAAGCAATGAAAATCTTCTCAGTAAGAAAAGGGGACCCATAAGATACATAAACACTCAAGGTACTAGTTGATGGATAGGAGGTCTCATCACGAGCCGACCTATTATGCCCATGGGCATGTAGCGGTATGACACTACCACCTATCTGGTCACCAAACCAGGGTAGTGGCTCTTGGTGGCATAACCAAGAGAAAGGGGGTCTCATCACAAGCCGACCTTCTCATTTCCGTGAAATGTTTGTGGATAACGCTGCCACCTCTGGTCATCAAGCCAGGACAGTGTCCCTCAACTATTCCCTTGAAGCACAAGATCAAAAGATCAAAATAAATAAAGTTAAGAGTAAAAAGCAATGAATGGGATAGGAAACAATTGCATTTATGACAAGGTGCAACTTGCCCTCTACAAAGGCACCCACTGGTATGACTTTACATTTCCCTGTTATTACATGCACCCCATGCCACCTCATACACTTACATGGCTTGGACTAGATCCCACCTGGGAAACACCCCAAACTTAAGAGAGGTTATCTCAATAGGACACCTTGAGACCTTCTCCAAACCTAACTTGTCAAATTGCATAACGTCTTTGAGCATTTGTCTGGGTTAAGGGGTTTTGATGCACATGTTTGGGTAATTTAATTATTGGATGTGATTTACATGCTATGATCCCTGTGACTTATGAACCCCTGGATGGCGTACTTGTTGTTGCTGCAGGACCTTGCTCGGTGGACAGGTACACATGAGGGAATGATTAGCTTGCACGTTCATGGGGCTTAAAGCCCACAGATGGATGCTGCAACCCCAACTAGGGGTAAGAAGAATTTGAAGACTTGCATCGGAAAAAAAGGATGTTGCCTTTGGAGGCACCCTGTCAGACCTAAACCCAGGGGGACCTTGCTCTTCCACATGGACATTAGCCCTTGAGGGCCTTGGACGTCACCATCATAGCCCTAGACGTCATCTAGAACTAGGGTTTCATTTTGGAGGCATTTATCAGCTTGGTGGCACATGTGGGCATCATCTGGGGCCTCTGGAGGCCAAGCGCCACACTTTTCTAGCTCAAAGTTTCACTTATGAGCCTCAACGTCACCCTAGAAGGGCATGACGTCACCCTTGGAGGTGTCTTTAGATGCTAATTAATTTTTATTATGTCAAAATTGAATTTTATTGTAAATTGGTCAGGTCAGCCTTATTTTTGACCTAAAATTAATTAAAGGTCAAAATTTTGTATAAATAAACATAAAGTACTCTCATTTTGATCATCACAACTTGTCATACAAGACAAGAGGTCTGAAATTTGGTCCCTAGTGAGGGTTATTGGCTGAAATTGTGAGGCGCCATTCTTCTTTAAGGCTATTTTTTGCAACTTGAATCAATCTTGGAAGTTTTGTGGTGATCTTGCATGGTATTCTCATGATTATTCTTGGTGCAAGTAAGTAAAATCTGCATTTTTGTCACCTATTGAATGGTTTGTTGTATGGTTTTATTTGCTCATACAAGATTATGAAATTGCATGGTGTACTTAATGCTTGAAGTAAGAGACTTAAATTGCTACTTTCTTACTTTTGATTTGCCAAGCTTTTCATTGAATTGATCTAGTAACTAGTGAAACCCTAGAGCCCTAAATTGCTAGCACTATAAGGATTTTGACTTAGTTATTGTTGCATAAATTTTACTCCATAAGAAGCTAAGTAGAGCAAGGCGCTAGGGCCTAGAATTGCCTACACCCTAGCATCTAGATTTTTGTGCATCATCATCAATTGATTTGCAGCCTTAGAAGAAGCTGTCCACCTTGACTCCATTAACTTTGAAGGCACTAGTCCTCTTCTCCTATTTCTTGACAAGACTCAACTCAAACTCCTTCACTTCATACTCAAACTCTTTTACCTTGTACCCTACTAATTTGCTAACCTAGTCTAGAAATACTAACAACTAATTTGCTGCTGTCATAATCACTGCTACAACCATCATTTTGCAGCTTGTATTAGCCTACTAACCATCTAAGTCATCCTAGAATTTGTATAAAGCAAGGTACTATCAATAAGTGTTAGAGTGTATGTTTAAATTGCCTTTTTAGAGTGCAAATTCTGAAGGTGTTACCGCTGTCATAGCTACTTTTACAGTCATTGTTGCAGCCCTTAACAGCCCTAAATTCATCCATAAAACCATTGGGCACTTGTACTGAGCAAACCATAATCATTGGGTATTGAACTAATGTCTTATTGCTTTATTATAGTGCTTTTCTGAAGTGGTTTCCATTGCTGTCATCATCGTTAATTGATGCTGTTATAAATGTTTGGACATCCAATTAAGTCATTCATTGACTTGTATTTATCTTGAAAAGTGTGAGTGACAAACCATTATCAAGTTTGCAAGGCTATTGTAACTCTTCCTTGTCATCATAATTGTAGAAATTAAATGACAAAATCTGCTTAAAATTATTCTGTCATACACTTAGCAACCTAGAGATAACTGTCTTCTACGAACTCTGAAATGTCTAAAGTTCTAAACCCACATTCAGAAATTACCATAAGCAGAAATGCACATTGCTAAGCAATTTTGTAGTGGAATAAACACAATGAACAACAACCATTCAACCCAGAAATACTCAGAAATTTAGGCAGTGCTAGGGAAAACCCCAATGTGGGGAAACCCAATGAGAGAGAGATTTTATTAGCTTCAGGAAAGATATATCAGTAGCAGCAATACATTTACAGCCAAGAGAAATAACTTACAACACCCAACAGTCCCAACTTTCTGCCTTGGAAAACATGCCCATAAAATCCAAACTGTTGTACGACCCCGCCCTCTTTCAACACCTCGAAATTTGTGCCAAACAGCAGTTGTACAAACAACAACAAAAAAATCCTCTTCACCAACAGAAAACACTAGAAAAGCTGCCTCGATTTGTGTGCAACAGTGCTGCCTTGAAATCTGTGCCCTCCCATCCTGTTCTACGGACTATACGAACTGTACGGATCCGTACAGTACGACCTCTCTAACAACAACAAGTTACGACACTCACACAAAAAACTCTCTTGGGATTTGTGCCCAATCTCTCTTGGGAAATGTGCCCTTCTTGCTGCCCTCTTTCCTCTCTCAAGCTCTCTCAGAAATCTCTCTCAAACTCTTCTCAATGTGTCTTGCACACTACCCAATGCATTCTCTTATAATCTGAAAGTGATCCTTCACCTTCTCCAACTCTAGATCTAATGGCCAAGATCTATTCTTGCCTTTACAAGATCAAGGGTCATGATTCATTCCCTCCAAAATAAATCACTTTAAAATATTAAAGTACAATTTCACTTTATAACATAAGTGCACTTTATGAAATAAAGTCACTTTAATATTAGAAGGTACACTTTATTAAAAAGTCACTTTAATATAAGAACCACTTTATCACAACTTTATAAAATCCATTACAAAGTCAAGTGTCTAGTAGTGCAAATATAAGGTTACTTCCGCATACAAGACAAACATGCAGAGTACCTCCCGAGCTATAAAAGCTAACAATAACTTGCACCTTTCAAGATACATTGCTGCTACTATAATCTCGCTTTCGTTATATAGTAATTTGTTCAAGCATGACATAATTTGCTTAAGAAGTCATTGATTATAACTGTTGCTACTAACGTTTGATGTTTCATTGGTAAAGGGCAGGTACAAAACCATTCTCATTTCCCCTTGTCCTTTTAAACTTCACCAAAGTGACTTCTTCTGCTGAGTGACCTAGAGAGATGGGTGGGTTTTCACTGTATCTTTTTCCCTTCATCAACTAGCTAGGTCCTGGGACGTCTCCCTTGGAGTGAGGTTTTTCTCCTCCTAAAGAGAAAGAGGTACCCTATTGGGGTGACATTGATAGGGTTACCTTCGTGTTACATCAATCTTGTCCTACTTGCCTTTAGGCTTTGGGCAAGTATAGATTGTGCGATAAGAGACACCACGAGTCCATGGAGGGTGGAGACTGAGAGGCTTGTCATGGAGGAGGCACTTGAGTGGTTGGAGCATGATGTTGATGAGTTGGAGGAGGAGGTATTAGAGGATGTTCCACTTTCAGGAGAGACATATTTGGAGTAGGGGAGGACATTGAGAGTGCATTGTAGCCAGTGCCACCACCTCCATAAAGACAAACAACTAGGGGAAGACTCGAAAGACGAGCCACTTCAACTTCCACCTTATCCCCGAGAGTTGCACCTTCCACCTCAGGCTTAACCTCAACACGTCCACCTACTGCTTCCAGTGGTGCCCTTTGCCTGTAAAAGGGGCACCTCCATAAAGACAGACAACTAGGGGAAGACTGGAAAGACAAGCCATTTCAACTTCCACCTTATCCTCGAGAGTTGCACCTTCCACCTCAGGCTTAATCTCAACATGTCCACCTACTGCTTCCAGTGGTGCCCTTTGCCTGTAAAAGGGGTAGAGGGAATCATTGATATCTTAGTGCATTATGATTATCCTTGTAGTATCTAGATGCCTCATGATGATCATCTCATGAGATATATTTATTTTTGTTTTGATGTGATTTTGTATTATCCTGTCAATACTTGTGATTCAGGGGAAATATCATGTTTCAGTATCAATGTCTAATGTACGACCTTACATGTTATACATGTTATATATCAGTTTTATTTTCATATTTATGTTAACAATGTGTTTGTTTGATGTTGATGTTGCTTTAGAAGTTTAAAAAAATGAAAAAAAAAATATTATTTTTGTATTTTTTAAAGTTCCCTGATAATTTCCGATATTTTCCCTGATACTGCCAATAAGTTATATTCCAGACGCCCGGCAATAAATTCCCGATAACGATAAATGTAACATTGATTGTTTCTATATTTATTCAATGCCTGTGTTGTTGTTTCTTGTTATATTTCCCTCTAATTTTGGTTTGTCTATCACCTATACCTCTGATTCCTTGCAACTGTGCCAAAAAAACAGCTAAGTGGATATGACCAGTGGTAAATGGGCCACTACCAAAGATGGATTAAGCATGTTTAAAATGGGATCGGGTGTATGGAAGAATCACATAAAATAGATTAAAATCTTGCTCAAATCGACTTAACTGGAGACAAATATAATATCAAACATTAACAGTGGTGCTATTTGACTCCAGAGATTTTTCTTTATCAGGACCGGAAATAACTTTAAGTAATGAGGTTTCAAAATCAGCTAACCAGCTCCTGACAAACATCAAATGATCCTCATTTTGGAAATTATTTAGGTCTAGCTTGTGAGCTTTGTAAATGCCTTTCAGAACGTGTATTAACATTTTCCATAAAAATATTACAAGGAGAACATTTAATTTTCACAGATTTATTGAACCTGCCATACCCTCAAGGTAATCTGAACTCACATGTCTATACATATTACAGAATATAATTCAGAGGTAAATCATGGAATTGAACAGGTGAAAAGCTGCATTATGATACTCTATTTTATATTATACTTGTAATGATTTTCCTCCCTTTCTAACAACATTTACATCTTCCTGGGTTGTGGATATTATGATCAAAAGTTATTTCATATATCAAACTTACTGTCTCACTGAAGCATTGGTTTTTCATGTGTTCAAGCAAAGGGAAAAAAGAAACAGAATATGATATCGTACTTTTTGAAAATATGGATGTTGTTTACTGATGTTGTGGTGAAAGGTTGCTACTCCTTGATTCTTGTTTGCTTGAAAGTGTGTTAGGGGCTGCAGTCAAAGGAAGAAATATGAAGGATAATAATTATGTGGATCTTTCACCAGCTGCCACAACCATTGCATTTGATCCCATCATTCCATTATTGAGAGTTCCTTTGCAAGCAGGTGAAAATGATGACCCCTCAAAGGGTCCCTATGTTCTTGCTTTCAAAGATGAAGATAGCTGGCGCCGTGCATGGCTGGCTTGTAAATCTAGGCTTGTTGAGCAGTGTGAAGTAAGTAGCAATTCTTAGCCCTAAGATGTAAATGTTTTTTCCCATATGCGCATTCATGCACTCTGAGTGATAGAGTTTTCTATACTATATAGTCCATGATGGAAAACATGTCAAAGCCAGAAAAGGAGATATGTTTGTCTTGTTATGAAATGAAGAGGTCATGGGATTTTTTTTGTGTTGGTTGTTTAACTGAAGCTTAGTTGATGATGCTTCCCAGATGCCACTACACCCTAG
>JASDQU010033864.1:22010-34248 GCA_032191745.1 Picea mariana | reverse complement strand
GACCCTTGGCCCTTTGTCTCATTACATACCATATGATCCATACCTTGTGGAGGGAGCTCAACATGTAATCTGTCGGGAGTTGTGTAAATTATATACTATGTATAGTATATAGTATAACCATTGAAAAACATAACCATATATTACCAAAGATCGTCTGGAGTTTAATGTTATGGTTACAACTATATACCAATTTGTAATTAAAGACCATAACTTTTTGAGGATTTGGTTATAGAACCAACCAAACCACACTTATTATGTGCCATAAATTTCGGGAAGAAGGTTAGGGGAGCACCCTATTTAATGGGTACACACCCCAAGGTAGACACACCATTTTATGCAAATATTTTAGTCTCGTAAAGCATGCCAAGAGTATGAAGGGTACGAGGTTACACTGTAAAGCATGTCGAGGGTCACCTTGATGAAATTTCAAGTATTTTATATCATTTTTGCATGATTTTTCACCAGGAATCCAATGGTGCACTCCATTTATGAATTTGAGCAACATGCAAACAAGTCATTGTAAAACGCAAGCATTTGAACATCAATAAAAAAAAAAACTCTATTGGAAGTGGACCCAGAGAGGTAGCCCAATTTGGGTGAATTCCATTTTCTCCAACTTGTGTATGTGATTATATTATTGTTGTTCATTTCAAGTTCAATGATTTGCAATTCATTTATCATTAAAGTGGAATTGGCTAGATAAGCATTTCATACGTGATTGCAAAACTGTCAAGTGATCATTTTATTTCGAAGATCAGGTAAATTATCAATATGTTGCACTAAAAAAACCCCTCTATGATCAGGCAAATGTTTATGTGTATTTTAAATTATCAACATCTAAGGATTTTTCATATCAAGTTGGTATTGGAGCAGGTTTAAAAAGTATTTTGCAAATGGATGCTTACAAGACCCAAACTCAAACTTGGCAAAGGAAAACTTGCAAGTTATAAGCCTAAAATTGGAAAGATATTTTGACAACATAAGATGGATTCAATAAAAGAATAAGAAGATTAGCCCATGACCCATGAAGAGATCAGAGCTACACTTCAATCATTAAAATAAGCTAAAGATGATTTAGATTGAAGAATTCAAAATTTTGTAAGTGGAGAATCTTGGATAAAAGGAGAAGGACAAGCTAAAGGTGGTGGACCTTCTGAGCCCCCTTCCCCTTCCTCGTCATCGTCAATTTCTTCTGAAGAAAGTAAATATTCTTCTCATCGAAAGAATTCCTCTAAGAAGACTGAACATAATCTACCTTTCTTAAAATTGGATGTTAAGTTTGAGTTGTCGACCTATGATGGAGAATTGAATGTCGAGAAATTGGACAATTGGATCAAGAAGATAGAGGTATATTGTAGGGTTCAAAGAATTATGAACGAGTTTGCAAAGATACAATTAGCTTCTCTTCGACTAAGTGGCACTACCTTAATCTGGTGGGAGAGTAAGATGCAAGTTGATATGGTTCAAAGGGGTCAATTAATCTCTTCATGGGATAAGTTTATTAATGCTATAAGAAAACAATTATATCCACTGGCACATACATAGATGGCAATGATCGAGTGGCAACATCTGAGACAGGGTAAATGATAGAATATTTAAGCATATACACATGAATTAAAAAAGAAGGCATTATCCCTAGGAATTATGTTGTATACTCATGAAACTCTTTTGAAGTACATTGGTGGCATGCACTCATATCTTCGTCACACTATTCTAATGTTTAGTCCTACTAACATTGATAAGGTGTCAGTACAAGCTACACATCTATAACCTAGTAAGGGTAAGCATGCAAGTGAAGATAATAAGCCTTTCAAGTACAGAAATAAACCAAAAGGTAAATGGAAGAGTAAGAAATTAGCCACAACGAAACAAGTTGAAGGAAGACCTAAATGTTCCCACTATAAGAAAAAGGGACATGAGGAATCATAGCGTTGGAAGTTGCATCCATGATTACGACTTAAGAAATCCAAGGATAAAGGGAAGAAAAATATTGTCACATCAACTCATCAAGATCTAGGGTTAGATTCTGGAGATGAATCCAAGATCATGGCCAGAGGAAGCAAAGATATATCATGTTGATGTTTTGGTAGCTGTGGGAGGTATTAACCTCCACGTGTAAGCTATGACTTAGAATAGAATATTCTCGAAGCAAGTGAACCATTAAATAGATGTGTGGAAACCCTAGAAGACAAGTCATCCTAGTAGAATAATAATATTAGAATATTATCTTCTATAAATACAAGTCGGCTCCATAGGAAAAAGATAAACAAAAAATATAACTACCAGAAAGTCAGGTCGGCCTAGCCAGAAAAGTCATTGGACATATTAATATAAATAGAGGACGTTTTAGCTCATTTGTACACCCAATTAGAGCGCAAGTCTTGTGGAGAGCTGCAGTTGCAGCTGCAAGGAGGAACAATGGCATATGGTCATGTCTTGGTATTGGTCTCTCTCTAGTGCTATCAAGTGATATTCTTGGTGATTCTCTTGGTGATATTCTTGGTGATTCTCTTGGTGATATTATTTCTAAGTATGGCATAAGTCTGAGAGAGTAGTGTAGTTGCAGTTGTTGCAGTTCCATTTGTGTATGGTAATTGTTCTATGGATATGGAGACTCTCTCTCTTGTACGCTACCCTTGGAGAAGGAGCGCTCTACTTGTCTTGATTTATTGTTGTAGTTAGCAGCTAGGGTTTATCTATTGATTCTGGAGTAGGCTTGCCATAATTATTCTAAGTAAAGCTTAGTGTTATTGGGGGTGGAATATGTGAATGCCTATGGTTGGGTGACAATGATGTGACATTGTCTATGGTTAAACGAGCATACCAAAATTTCAACATAGTATCAGAGTCGGTTTCCTTCGTAACAGTCTAACCACTGGAAGGAAGATCCTCATTTTCCCCCATTTTCAAACTCATTGAGAATATACTAAACTCACTAAGAAGTTCTCCTAAGTAGGGCACATCTCTTCTCGGGATCAAATCTACAAATTTATAAAGTTGAGAAATTAGGATTTCCTCATAAAACCCTAGGTCTGCAGTACCAGTTGTAGTTGCAGTGCTAGTTCGTTCGTGCTAGTTCCTTCATGTCAGTTGCTTCATTCCAGTTCCAACACCAGTTGCAATGCTAGTTACAGTGCTAGTTGCAGTGCCAGTTGCAGCACCAGTTGCAGTGCCAGTTACAACACCAGTTGCAGTGCCAGTTGCAACACCAATTGAAGTGTCAGTTGCAGCACCAGTTGCAGTGCCAACACCGATTGCAGTAAAAAAAAATTTGAAGTGTTGGGACTAATCTTTGGTTTTCCTAGTGCACATTACCCCAACACATCTCCAGCTACCTTTATATTACAAGGTGGATCACCTTTGAAGTTTTAAGGTTCGCCATTGCTTGTCGTCACTGTCGGATGGTGCCACTACCTGTCGATGTTGTCAGAGGTATGTACTTATATATATTTAAACTGTATCATTATTTTGAGTGTGATTGCAGGAGAAGGGATCTCTTACAATTGTAGATTCAGAGGGATCTCATATTCAACACATTTAAAGGAAAAACGCAGTCCAGGTTTGATTGTTTTCATATGCTTCTAGTTGTTATGGTATTATTGTAACCTTATGAACATTTAGTTTTATTTTTATCTATTAAAGTTATGATTATCATAGTAACCTCTCTTCAAAGTTAAAGTTATAAGCTGACTCTATTCAACGTATTAGATTGATTAAGAATGGGATTTTTAGAGTTTATTTGCATTATCTGCTCTAACCCATATTTTTGTCAAGAAAGCATATTGTCTTAAGTACAGGGGACATGTTGAAGAGAATGATTGTCATCTTGAGTGAAGGAGACTTGGAATAAAATCACAACACTTGTTCTTGAAGATAAGACTCTAGGTTCCAGGTTTGATTGATTAAATTAATAAGTATCCAATTTGCACATATCAACTTTAATAATTGTTACATTACTAGTTGCGACAACAATCCTTGAAAGGATCTATTACCACTAGATACAATGAATAATTGGCAGCATGTGAGTACTATTGATGTAAATGCTTATTGTACCTGGTCATAAGATGAACTAACATATCCTACAAGAGATACTTCTTGTTTTGCTTCCAGGCAGGTCATCTTGATAATAATATGATGATTACCAAGAGATTGTCTTTTATTCTTGTTTACATAGATATGTTCTTATGAAAATTCTATTATACTTTTTGCTCTTGTTTCTCTTGTCTCGGGTAGGTTATTTTATAAATTCCATGGAGGTCACCTTGGAGGAATGATTGATCACAAAACTAGAAGAGTGTTGTTCCTATTTATTATTATTGTATTTTTATTTTGGCTATTGTTTTAGGCAGATCAAAGCAATAACTCTGAGAAGAAGCTACTGTGATTATTGTTCTCGTTCTTGTTTTTATTATAAGAGTATTATAATTTTCCCTTTGTTGTCCTTGTTTTGGGAAGGACACATGTTATAACTTTGAGGGGAGCTATAGTGATGGTTACAGGAGGCAACATATTAGATGGTCTCTAGTTGAGACATGGAGAATCCTATCCAGATAAGAAGTTGTATACACGACTGTATACATCCATGTACCAAAGAAGAAGAAGACGAAGAAGGGTACTTTTGTGGGATACTGAGAATATCATGTGGAGATTGATTGCAAGGAGCAGAAGGCTCCAAGGATAACCGAACAAATTCCTCTAGTACAGTTGATCACTCCTTAGATCAGGGAGATTTAGTAGAGCCAGAAGGGCCTACCCAGAATCGTTGGAGTAACTAAGAAAAGACTAGTGTGGTCCCATGAAACTTTGCAGGATGAAACATCGATGAGCCATATCATGAGGATCAGATGGCTCCACCGATGGTGAGCTAGGTGGCCCCACCTAATACTAGCTCATAAGGAGCTAGAGTTCAAAGGGAGTCAGTCCTGATGATCCAGTAGGGAGGAGCAGCCTCCCCAGGACCATTCACAAGAGACTTCAAAGAAAATCATCACACATAGAGGGAGCAGATGACTCTAAATATTATAGAGACTCATAGGGAGTCAAGCTTCAAAGGGAGAATTGAGACTTAGAGACTTTCAGATTCATATGGAAGAGAGATACATCTTCTAGGATTGATAGACAGATGCAATGGGTTGAGAAGGCTATATCGAAGCTTCATAGGCTTCGAGGAGATATGAGATATTATGGGAAGATTCCTTTGCTTCAATAGACTTTGCTACAGTGACCGAGGAGGAAGCCAGTCAGAAGGACTGGGATATATATATTTTCCTTGGTTCTGAGACCAGAAGGGAAGTCAGTGGCAACTTCCAAGCTGATCTACAACAATCAAGCATGTTGCAGATAAATAGCCTAGAGATGTACAAAGCATGATTTGTGTCTAAAGGATTCTCCCAACAAGAGGGAGATGACTATGATGAGACACTTTCTCCAAAATATTGCTAGCAACGAACATGTAGCAGATGTATTGACTAAGCCTCTGTCGAAAGTGAAGTTTGAGTACTTCAGAGACAAGCTTGGTGTGGTCTAGAAGGATTTTCCCTCGTGAGAGGGAGTGATGTGTTCCCTAGTAGCGGGAAGTAATATGTTCCCCAATAGAGGGAAGTGATGTGCTCCCCAGTAGAGGGAAGTGATGAGATCCCTAGTAGTGGGAGCTACTCCAACATAGGTTGGTACTCCAACGTAGGCTGGTATGCTACCCCAATGTAGGTTGGTACTCCAACATAGGATGGTATGCTACCCCAGCGTAGGTTGGTACTCCAACGCAGGATGGTATGCTACCCAGCACAGGTTGGTACTCCATCATAGGTTGGTATGCTACCCCAATGCAGGCTGGTATTCTACCCCAACGCAGGCTGGTATGCTACCCCAACATAGGTTGGTACTCCAACGCAGGCTAGTATGCTACCCCAGTGCATGTTGGTACTCCAACGTAGGTTGGTACGCTACTCTAGTGAAAGTACATAACTTCATATGATGTACGGATTTGTGAAATTCAACAAGACAATGATTGAGGTGTGCAGAAGCGCAAAATAAATGATGATGATCGTGCCAAGAGGAATACCTTCCTCGTTAAGAGGGAGTGTTAAATTTTGGAGTCATATTCTATGTGAACTTACGAGTTACTAGTTCTATATGAACTAGATGTCGACCTCCACGTGTAACTTTTGACTTAGAATAGAATATTCCGGAAGCAAGTGAACCATTAAACAGATGTGTGGAAACCCTAGAAGACAAGTCGGCATAGCAGAATAATAATATTAGAATATTATCTTCCAAAAATACAAGTTGACTCCACAGGAAAAAGATAAACAAAAAATATAATTACCAGAAAGTCAGGTCGACCCAGCCAAAAAAGTCACTAGACATATTATTACAAATAGAGGACGTTTTAGCTCATTTATACACCCAATTAGAGTGCAAGTCTTGTGGAGAGATGCAGTTGCAGCTACAACTGCAACTACAAGGAGAAATAAGGGCGTATTTTCATCTCTTGGTCTTGCTCTCTCTCTAGCGCTATCAAGTGATTCTCTTGGTGATATTCTTGGTGATTCTCTAAGTGATATTCTTTCTAAGTATGGCGCGAGTCTGAGAGAGTAGTGCAGTTGTATTTGTGTATGGTACTTGTTCTATGGATATGGAGACTCTCTCTCTTGTATGCTACCCTTAGAGAAGGAGCGCTCTACTTGTCTTGAGTTATTGTTGCAGTTAGTAGCTAGGGTTTATCTGTTGATTCTAGAGTAGGCTTACTGAAATTATTCTAAGTAAAGGTTAGTGTGCTCGGGGGTGGCATATGTGAATGCCTATGATTGAGTGACAATGATGTGACATTGTTTATGGTTAAACGAACATACCAAAATTTCAACATATCAACTATCAAATCAAATTCTTCAGTTCGATTTGCCAAGACAGAAAGTGATATTGATTAGAAGAAAAGGAGAAAGCTTTTTCATGTCAGAGTTATAGTCAAGCATACAAAGGTAGATACTTTATTTGACAATGGATCTCAAGTAAATCTAATATTTGAATCAATTGTTAAGAAGTTGGGATTGAAGACGACACCTCACAAAAAGCCATATCCATTAGGTTGGGTGTGATGGTGCTAAGTTGCAGGTAACAAAGAAGTCTAAGATCAAGTTTGCAATTACAACTAAGTTCTTTGACGAGGTTGAGTTAGATGTTGTGCCTCTTGACATTTGTGACATTGTCTTGGGTAGTCCATATCTATTTGATAGGAAGGTTGTGTTCTATCGAGAAGAAAACAAATATCACCTTCTCAAGGATGGGATTGAATATATTGTTAGAGCTCATCGCATCAAAACTAATGTTTCTTTAGTGGGCACAGGGTAAATGAAGATACTCGTGAGTGCAAGCAAATCTTTTGCTCTCATGATAATGAAACAGAAAGAAGAAGATATAAAAGATTCTTTAGCAAGATTGTGATCCAAATCATAAGCATGAAACGATGAACATCATATATAATTATGATGATTTGTTTCAAGAACCTACATGGTTTCCTCCTATCCTAAAAGGGAGGTTGAACATGAAATATATTTGCAGCAAGATGCTCCTCTTCCGAACACTGGAATGTACATGTCATCGGTAATCGAGAATGCAGAAATCAAGAAACAAGCTTAGGAGCTACTCGATAAAGGAATCATCAGACCAAGATCCTTCCATGTGGTTCTCCTATTGTATTAGTTTCGAACAAAGATGGCACTTGGAGGATGTGTATTGATTTTCGAGCCTTGAACAATATTACGGTAAAGAATCGTTATCCTCTTCCAAGAATAGACTATATATTAGATCAATTAAAGAATATTGTGTATTTTAGTAAGTTGGACTTACAAAGTGGTTACCATCATATCATAATTGCATAAGGTGACATATGGAAAATTGCTTTCAAGACCAAACAAGGCTTGTTTGAATGGTTGGTTATGCCATTTGCATTATGTAATGCACTGGTAACTTTTATGAGAGTGATGAATGATGTGTTCAAACCCTACATAGATGATTTTTTTATTGTCTATTTAGACGACATATTTATCTTTAGATGAACATGGGAAGATCATCTGATGCATGTCAAGAAAGTTTTTGAACTTTTGGAGAAGAAGAAGTTGTATGTTAAAATGTCTAAATGTGAATTTGGAAAAACTTCTCTGGTATATTTGGGTTACATTGTAGGGAATGATCAATTGAAAATAGATCCTGCAAAGGTAGAATTCATTGTGAAATGGCCCAAGAAAACTACTGCCACCAAATTCAGGAGCTTCTTAGGAGCAGTAAGTACTAGAGGAAATTCATTTCTAATTCCTCATACATAGCAACACCTCTACATGCATTAACGAGTGCTAAATAAGTCTTTCAATGGAGAGGCAAGCAATAGAAATCCTTCGAGACATTGAAGGAAAAGATAAGCACTGCACCATTTCTAGAATTTCCAGATCTACAACAACCATTTAAGATTCAAACCGATGCAATTGAATATGCCATGGGCTCAGTCTTGATGCAACAAGGTAAACCTATATGTTATCATTCTGAGACTTTCACTCAAGATGTGATTAATTATCCAACATATGATGAGGAACTGTCTGCATTGGTGCAAAGTGTAAAGAAATGGAAGCATTACTTAATGGGAAAGGAGACAATAATTCATACAGATCATCAACCATTACAGTATTTTCAATCACAAACCAAGCTACAACAATCATGACACTTTAGGTGGATGGGTTTTCTACAACAGTTTCATCTAGTAATCAAGTATAAGAACGGTATTCATAACAAAGTTGCATATATGTTATCAAGACCAGTAATTAATGCCTCTACAATACTCAGGTATAATTCTTTAACACATGATAGTTATGTAGAACAATATGTTAGGGATGATGATTTTAAAGAAGTATGTGATGCATTAACTCATGACAATAATCGGTCAAATTATTATATGCATGACAATTTATTATATCATCTTGGAAAATTATGTATACCAAGAGATGAAAGGGTCAATGTAATCAGAGAAGCTCATACATGTCTCATCTCTGGTCATTTTGGGGTTGGTAATACAATATCACAGTTACAAAGGTATTGTTGGCCTCAGATGAATGACATAGTTTCCAAGTATATCATATCAAAGGGTGTGTCATGTGTGCAACAAGTAATCCTAACAATAAAAATCTAGGGTTATATACACCACTTTTGCTACCTTACAACCATGGGAAAGTATGTCCATGGACTTTGTAGGGGGTTTTTCGATGTCCAGAAAAGGTCATGATTATCTATATTGCATGGTGGACAGATTCAACAAGATGTGTATTCTAATGTCATACAAGAAACATGTCACAACTGAACATATAGCACAAATGTTCCTCAGTAATGTATGGGTTCATTTTGGGCTTCCTACATCTATAATATCATATCGAGACTCTCACTTTTTGGTAAAGTTTTGGTCTCATTTATGTGATCTAATGGACACTAAGTTGAAGAAGAGCATGAATTTTTATTCGCAAATAGATGGACAAACATAGGTGGTAAACATAATAATGGTACATCTACTTCGAGGATAATGCAACAAGCATCCTAAATTATGGGATGAATAGTTTCCTTATATCCAACATGCTTATAATCATGCCATGCATTCGTCTACTCAGAAAATTCCTTTTGAAGTATGTTTGGGGTACTTGCCTAAATCACCTATGGAATTTGTTTTTGGAGAAGTAGGTAAAGAGGATGGACAAGATGATATAGATAAAGATAAAATCTTCATCCAAAAGATTCAGCAGGTACATCAAGGAGTACAGGAACAATTGGAGAAGAGCCAAGCCAAGTATAAGGCAAGGCATGACAACCATTGGGTCGATCATCAATTCTAAGTCAGTGATCAAGTATGGATACATATCAACAAATGTAGAATGAAAGGTGAAGGTAAAAAGCTAAGGCCAATCCAATATGGTCCATTCAATATCTTAGAGAAGATTGGTACTAATGCCTTTTGTTTAGATCTACTAGCCTACATGCAAATGTATTCAGTGGTAAATGTTGAGAATTTGAAGCTTTATGAGAATCCTATGATTATGGATGAAGATGAAAGTATTCAAGTTCTAGCAGTTGATGATTTTTCTCTAGAATATTTGGATGAGCTATAGGGAGATATCATTCTTGACAAAAGGATCGAAACTTCATGATGAGGTGATGTTGAATATCTTTGAGTTGGTCTTAAAGGTATAAAACCAAGTAAATCCAAATGGATGGAGATTAGAAAGGTGAGGGAACTCTAACCTCACTTAGTTGATGAATAAATTTTTGGAGGTCCAAAAGCTTCTAATGGGGAGGAATGATCCAGGAGGATCTAGGAATGATCACAGAGGTCTAGAAAGATATGGAACATCCACAAAGGTCCATAATGGTTAAAAAAATCTCAAAAATAAAGTGTCCTAAAATCTCTTGAAAATGCTATCAATGCCTACAAATCGTTATTAGTGTTTGTTCCGGATTTTATGAGCAGAATGAAATGACTACAGATTATTAACAGGTACTTAACACAGAATAACAGAGATACAATAGAATTGGTATTCTATTCAATAAGGAAATAAGCTAAAACTATAAAATGCAGCGGAAACAAGCTTGCTGGAATGGTGGTGGCTTATCTCTGAGAAGAGATGTGACGGTTGCGCTCATTTGCAAGAAGATCATTAAAATCAGGATTTGAAGGCCTTTTTACAATAAACAGGAATGCCAAAAACCCTAGACATCCAAAAACCTAACCCTAGGAGATGAAGCGCCAAAAGTCATGTGGGCCATGTTTGGGTAAGTTAGTACATTAACTTCCCAAGGTCGTAACTTTTGCATATGATCTCCATTTTAGGCGTATGATAGCCCGTTGGAAAGGTATCATCGAGGAGATTCATTTTAGGGCCTAAATTATACTTTTGATTATTTTTGAGTTGGGTTGATCCTGAAAAACCTTCATTTAGGCCCTCAAAATGGCCCCGGAAGTTAAAACTGTTAAAAATAATAAATTGCCAAAATTGCGAGAAAATTGTTTTGAGCCAGTTGGAAAAGGTGGGTGGCCACTAATATCCATCTAGATCAATCCTCCCTCCTTAGAAAGAAATGGTCTCCATTGTGTTGCGTTCCCCCATAAGATGAGGAAATTTCTGTTGAATTTGGCCCCGGGTGAGCCACTTGCCTTGGTGCAGGAGTTGCCCTACTTTAACGACTCGATAAAGCTAGATCCTTTGTTGTCGAGTGCCTTTGATCTGTGTGTCCACAATCTGATCGTTGGATGCTTGTTGTATGCAGTCAGGTTTGAGCTCTATTGGTGTCAGCTGCTCTGCTACATCTGAGGTGTCCAATAATGGTGGGAAATAAGGGTGAAGGAGATCCACGTTGAACACTGGGTGCAGGCCAAGGAAAGGAGGAATGTTGAGCTCAAAAGAATTATATCCCACGGCCTTGGTGATGGTGTACAACCCATAACAGAGTGGGTGAATATTTCGATGGGGTCCTATAAGGTGTTCTTTCTGCAAGTGCAACCAAACTTTGTCACCCACCTGAAACTTATGTGGCACCTAATGTTGATCATGGCGTTGCTTGTACTTGTCATTGGACTTATGTAGGATATCCTGAATGTGTTGGTGGATGTGTTGGATCCGTTCAATGAACCAGGTGGCTTTGTCAGCTTCAGTTGGAGCAGGAGATGAGTCGGTCGAGGTGACCGCAAGGGGATGTGCAACATCTATGGGACCCAATGGTTGGAATCCTAACCCCACCTGAAAGGGGTTGTGGTTGGTTGAGCTATGCAGGGCTTGGTTATAGCTATGTTGGACATAGGGAAGGCTCTCATCACATGTGCAAGGGTGCTTTGAATTATACATGTCAAGGATATGCACAATCATTCGATTTACGACCTCGGTTTGGCCATCTGTCTCAGGGTGGAAGGCTGTGGATTTGGTGAGCTTGGTATCCAGCAATGACTAGAGGCTTGACTAGAATGTGTTGAGGAATCGACTGTCCCAATCCGAGACAATAGTTTGTGGGATTCCAAAATGTAACCAAACTCGTTCAAATAAGAGCTTGGCAGTGGCCTTGACTATGATGTTCTTCTTGTAGGCAACCAGAATCGCAATCTTAGAAAAGCGATCAACAACCACAAAAACACAGTCATTTCCTCGCTTGGTGGACGAGAGGCCCGACATGTAGTCCATTGAGATGGATTCCCATGGCCTGTCAGGAGTAGGAAGAG
>JASDQU010033864.1:0-14002 GCA_032191745.1 Picea mariana | reverse complement strand
ATAAATTCATTATTCACGTCCATCTGATGTACTTCCCATCCCTTGTTTGCCGCAATGGCAAGTGCCAATCGTATGGAATCCATCTTCTCTATTGGAGAGAAGGTCTCATCATAGTCAATACCATGAACCTATTGAAAGCCTTTGGCGACAAGCTTGGCTTTGTATCTGTTGATCTGTCCATCTGTTGCGCTCTTGGTCCTATAGACCCATTTTCATCTGAAAAGATTCCTCCCATAAGGAAGGGGAACCAGATCCCAAGTCTGGTTCTCGAGGAGGGAGTTGTATTCCTCTTGCAGGGCAGATTCCCAAAAGGGATTTCCAGCAGCCTTGCCATAAGACCGTGGATCTGAATATTGAACCAAGAAAAGATGCCTGGAGGGAAATGGTTCAGTGGCAGTGAGTGCAATAAGAGACTCCTTGAAATCATATCGAGTCCTCATAGTGTCAGATGGATCACCAATGAGATCCCCTGCATCCTGAAGAGTAGTCTATTCCCACTTGGGCCTCTACTTTGGCTATGCAACTGCATCTGGATGCTCTGACTGTACTAACACTGAATCTAAATCATATGAGTCCTCTGAATCAGAATTTTCATCTGAAGAAGAGTTGGCATGTGCATGCTCATCATCTTAGATAGGTGGAAGAATGAAGGTGTCTGCATGCGGCTGCTAAGGTACATGCGAGGCACTTTCCTTGAATTTGACACTTCACTCAATGATGAGTCGGTCTGAGGAAAGATCAATAAGCCTATATCTCTTCACACCATCGAGGTATCCAACAAAATGCACTTAGTTATCTGTGGATCAATTGCCTTCCTCTTTTCAAAGGGAATCCTGGCCCATGCACGTGAACCGAAAATGTGAAAGTGGATCACTTTCAATTTGAGGCCGCTCCAAGCTTCGCAGGGTGTCTTATCCTTGACAAATCTACGGGGAGATCCGTTTTGGATGTATGTTGCATAGTTAAGTGCTTCGGCCCATAGTCTCTATGGTAGAGACTTTGTATGCATCATGCAACATGCCATCTCCTTTAGATATCTGTTTTTCCACTCAGTGACTCCGTTTTACTGCGGAGTATAGGGAATTGTATGTTGCAACTGNACGTGAACCGAAAATGTGAAAGTGGATCACTTTCAATTTGAGGCCGCTCCAAGCTTCGCAGGGTGTCTTATCCTTGACAAATCTACGGGGAGATCTGTTTTGGATGTATGTTGCATAGTTAAGTGCTTCGGCCCATAGTCTCTATGGTAGAGACTTTGTATGCATCATGCAACATGCCATCTCCTTTAGATATCTGTTTTTCCACTCAGTGACTCCGTTTTACTGCGGAGTATAGGGAATTGTATGTTGCAACTGAATCTCTGCCTCATGGAAAATATTGTGGATCTCATGATTCACATACTCTCCCCCATTATCAGTTCGGAGGACTTTGATCTTCTTTTCGGGCTGTGTCTCAACCAAGGCTTTGAAATCTTTGAGATGTTGAAAGACCTCGTATTTTTTCCTGAGAAAGTAGATCCATGTAAAACGCGAGAAATCATCAAAAAAATGAGAAAAAACCTCGCTTTGATGATGCATGTATGTGGGAAATGACCCATAAGGTCACTGTGGATCAGATCTAAAGGTGCGGAAGCTCTCTGAGACTTTCCTTTGTTGAATTTCTTTTGAGGGTGTTTTCTGAGAACACATCCCTCATATACTCCCTTGGAGAAATGGATGTCTGGTAGACCATCAACCAATCTTTGCTTGCTAAGCTATTGCATGTATATGAAATTCAAATTTCCAAACCTTTCATGCCATATCCTATTACTTTCATCAGCATGAGTAAGCAATAAAGCAGAATTAGGTTCAATGAGTTCAAAAAAAGTATACAATCTAGACTGATGATTTACCTCACTGGTAGCAACCCTGGAGTTGGTTTGCATGTCGTAGATGTCCATGGAATTTGGTGTGAATATGACTTTATTTCCAGTGCTGGAATTCATCATTTGATACATGAAGAGAAGGTTGACGAAAGTTTGGGAACGTGCAACACATTCTCGAAGCTTCCGTTAGTGAGTTCAATCCTTCCTTTGCTGGTGACTCCGACAGAAGAGTTGTCCCCCATCAGAATAGGAGGACCTTTGCATGCATCCAAAGAAGAATATATTGCTTTTAAGGTAGCCATGTGATGTGATGCAATGCGCCTGAGTCAACGATCCAACCATCATGAGAGGAGTTGATGGAAATCAAGGCATGGCTAGAATTGCCTTTCTTGGAATTAAAATATTCTGGCTTCTTCTTCTTAGCACCCTCGGGGATGCGATCTCCAAGGTTGTTTTGATGAAGTATTTGAGACATCAGGTCTATTTACTTTTGCATGCATGCAGATTCTGGATGGAATCCTTTGTGACAGTACACACATTTCTCCCCTTTTCTTCCCTTTTCCCCTTTGGATCCAAAGGCATCGATGAAGGGTTTTGTGTAACCTTCCTTCTTCAGATGTGCATGAGTTTTCCATTTATCTTTATCTTTATATTTCTGATATTTGTGGCTGCCATCATGGATAGTGAGTGCATGCTCCCTTGGGCGTTTGATTGTGCCCATGTTGATGAGATTGGTTTGCTCTTGTGTTAGGGATTTGATCAAGACCTCAAGAGAAGGCATCTTCCAGGTGGCTCTGGAGGTGAATCTGACATAATGGAATGTGGATATGAATACAGAGAATTAAGGACCAAGCTTGGAGAGAATGGTGAGAACCATTTGTTTCTCCTCCTTCGATTTATCAACCCCACAAGCTTTGAGTTGCGACAGTAAATCCTTGAATTTTGCAAAGAAATATTGGCTATTATCGAAGCTTTTTGGATCCAATGTGAGCAGCTCCACCTCCATCATGTGTCCCCTCATCTCATCCTATTTTACAAATAGCCCTTCCAAGGTGGTCCAGGCTTCATTGGGAGTCTTACAGGAAGATATATGAAAAAGGAGATCGGGAGAAATAAGACTGCAAATTGTTCCGAGTGCCTCATCCATGCAATTTAAATACTTGGATTTTTCTATGGCCGATGTCGTTTATGTATCTGTATTCAAGGTTAACGTGTACAACCCTCTGGTTAAGAGATGTATGGCTATTTTCTCCTTCCATGCAAAATAGTTGTAAGGTGTAAGAATGAATTCTTTTTGGAAATCCATCTTTCTGTTGTCTTAAGTCTTTTGTACCTGCAAAAATTTTTGGAGTAGCTTTTGCTTAGCAATCTGTTGGCTCGGATACCATGTAAATGTGTTGAACCTGCACATAATATATCTAGCTAAACAATAATACACACATTTTCAAAGAGAATTAGAGAAAGAAGAAGAATGAGAGAAAGAATGAAATAAATCTCATTAACCATTGTGAATAATGAATCATTTACATATGATATACTTTGTATAACTCAATGAGTGCACATTGGAGGAGAAACAATGCGCCATAGTGGTGGTTTAGTGTGATATAGACACACACCAACAGTTACGGGAGTGAACTGCCACCTAGTCTAGTCTCTCAGGCAGTTACGAGAGTGAACTGCCACCTAGTCTAGTCTCTCAGGCAGTTACGGGAGTGAACTGCCACCTAGTCGAGTTAACTAGTCAACTAGTCTTCAGTTAACTCACTGAACAAAGAGTAGTGAGGAGTTAACTCAGGGAATCAAGGGTAATGCGCTAGTCTGGTGATGATACCAAGGAAAGGTTGAATTAGAATGGTGATGATACCAATGTTGCATGGTGACAAAACCAATGCAACATCTAAACTCAACTCAACTAGTCAAGTTGAAGTGTCAACTGAAAGAGAATATTCTCCCCTAAAATATAGGAGACTGGATAATGACTAATTATGACTAATAAACAAGGAAAAACCTTAGGAAAAATAAATCCTAGGTGTGTGTGAAGTAACTCCAACAAAGCTAACAAAGGCGTTCACATAACCCTCCATACCAATGCGCCACCACATGAGCTTTGATAAACATATCGAATATTAATCATTTAAAATGGTGTAAAGTTATATATGGGTGCCAAAGGGCCGAGGGATAAGCCGTCAACCCTTGGCCCTTGGTCTCATTACATACCATATGATCCATACCTTGTGGAGGGAGGTCAACACGTAATCTGACGAGAGTTGTTTAAATCATATACTATGTATAGTATATAGTATAACCATTGCAAAACATAACCATATATTACCAAAGATTGTGTGGATTTTTATGTTATGGTGATAAACATATAGTAATTTGTAATTAAATACCATCAATGTTTGCGGATTCAGTTATAGAAACAATCAAACCACACTTATTATATGCCATAAATTTCAGGAAGAAGGTTAGGGGTGAGCCCTATTTAATGGGAATGCACGCCAAGGCAGAAACACACCATTTTATGCAGATATTTTAGTCTCACAAAGCATACCAAGAGTATGAAGGGTACGAGGCTACATCTTAAAGCGTGTCGGAGGTCATCTTAACAAAATTTCAAGTATTTTGTATCATTTTTGCATGATTTTTCGTGAGGAATCTAACGGTGCACTCTGTTTCTGAATTTGAGAAACATGTAAAAGTTTCATTGTAAAATGMAAGCATTTGAGCATTAATAAAAGAAGTCTCTATTRGAAGTGGACYCGGAGAGGTAGCCCAATTTGGGTGAACTCTGTTTTCTCCAACTTGTGTATGTGATTATATTATTGTTGTTCATTTCAAGTTCAATTATTTGCAAGTCATTTATCATTAAAGTGGAATTGGCTATATAAGTATTTCACATGTAATTGCAAAACTATCAAGYGATCATTTTATTTCAAAGATCAAGTAGATGTTTATCTATATTTTAAATTATCAACATCTAAGTATTTTTCGGATCATTGGATTTAGATGGAAGCCTAAATATTTYAGACCCAAATCCAACTCTCTAACTTGGAAAGGAAAAAAAGATTTATAGCAGTTAATATCGTCATCCTCCATCTTGTTAACTAAGATAGTACTCTTACCCTCATTGACTTGCATTCCTATCGCTCTGGAGAAAATATGTATTATATTTCTCAGGGAATTTGCATCATCCCTCTATCCATCACAAAATATTTGAACATCATCAACAAAAAGCATATGTGTAAGATATAAACTAGGAGTGATTTGAATACCCCTGAAAAAACCATGAGATTTGGCATTGATTATAGAACGACCTAGTCCCTCTGCCACCGGTAGGAATAAAAGTGGGGATAATTGACATCCCTATCGTATTCCCCTGCCAACATTGAAAAATGGGGAAGTAGAACCATTTATAAGTACAAAAAAGGATGTGGAGGTGACACAACTCATAAACCAATTTATGAAGGGCACTTCAAATCCCACATGCACGAGGAGCATCTGGAGGTATACCCAGTTCACCCTGTCATATGCCTTTGATAACTCGATCTTTACCACCACCCCTTTCAAATTTTTCATATTTATACTATGAAGGCCTTCCTGAGCTATGTCAATGGCCTCATGAATTTGTCGGCCTTCCAAAAAGTCAAATTGCTCCTTAGAGATGATAGAGGAAAGGATGGGGTTTAGCCTTCTTGCAATGATTTTGGCCACAATTTTGTAGATGCAATTACATAAAGAGATAGGCCGAAACTCCTTAAAGGATTGTGGGGAGTCTGATTTCAGAATTAGGGAAATAAAGGTTGAAGTTAGAGGATCATGCATGTACCCTTCCTTTCTCGATTCCTCCACCACTTGTAAAATGTCACTTCCCAAAAACTCATATAAACCAAGAAAAAAATATATCGTCCAACCATCAGGCCTTGGACTCTTATCTTTTTGGAAACTATATAGCACCTCCTTGAGCTCTTCTCTTGTGACTTCTTCATGAGATTTATATTTTCCTCCGCCTCAACAAAATGGGGAAAATGTCCAACTACTCTAACTACTTTAGCCAGGGAGGCCCAACTCTTAGCCTAAAATAGAGATTTGAAATATAGTTTACCCATGTTTTTTAGGCCTTCGAAGGAAGTCACATCCCAACCTTGATTTTCTTTAAGTCTCCATATGGTGTTTTTAAGTTTCCTTCCTTTGGCATAAGCCTGGAAAAACTTTGTATTTTCATCCCCTTTTTCCAGCCATATGGCTCTACTCTTCAGTCTCCAAGTGACTTCCTTTTCCTCCAACAACTTCCTTTTCTTTTCTTTTTTCCAGTTGAACCAAAGCTTCCTTTGATTCTCTTGAGGATAATTCTCCATCTGTAGTCTTGTTGATGGCTTGAAGAGCATGTTTTGTGTCCTTCAATTCTCGATTATCCCTCTCGCTCTTTAGGAAGGCTCATTCGATTATTGATTTTTTTAGCCTTTTAGGTTTGCCACAAATTGAACAACCACATCTTCCCCTAAATTTGGATCAAAAGGATTCCAAAGAGATTTGACTAGCTAAGTGAAGCTCTCCTCCTTGAGCCACTTCAGGTTAAATTTGAAGGGACTTACAGGTTTGATCCTTCCTTTTTCCACCTCCAGAAAAATGGGATGATGGTCCGAGTCCCCTCTAGATCCCACTCATTGCCTAAATTGGAGATATGTTCCCAGAAGGTGTTTAAAAACAAAAAATGTATCAATCATTTTTTAAACTCTCTCCTCACTCACCCTTTTATTTCTCCAGGTAGGAACAAGTTTGACAGGAGCGACATCAATAAGCCTTTTTCTCACCAGAAGGTTCTGGTAAAAATATGACAACGGATCAGGGTGAGCTCTCAGACCCCATGACTCCACTTCTCCCAGGGAGAAATTAAAATCCCCTCCCACGATTAGTTCCTCTATATTGAAGAAAGATTTTCAAAGGAGAGCTTCCTAAAACTATGTATGATCCATGTATGGCCCATAAATATTGATGACTGTGACCTGAATTCCCAATTTTGAGGAGAGAAAGACAGTCCCTATACTTGACTCAAACCCCCATAAATTTAGGAGCTTAAGATGATTAGGGTTCCAACCCACCAGATCATCCTTTTTCATCCATGCAAGAGAATTTCATGCCTTTTATAAGTGACTCCAAGAGGGTTGAAAAAACCTCACTTTGCCTCATAGTCTCCTGAAGGAATATTATGTCTACTTGGTTGGTAGAGACCAACCGATTCAGGGATGATTTTTTCAATGGGATTGCCACACCCCAACAATTGAAGGATAAAATATTCACGGGGGAACCCCTCTAGGGGTTGACAAGGATCTAAGTGCTTCTTTAATGGATTGTTTCTTTCTGACTACCCTATTTAACGATGCCCACTTTTGTGCAATGGAAATAATATTTTTTTGACCACTCCCAACACCACCATTGTATGAGAGAGTATTTTTACCCAACCCCTCCAGGTCTTTGGGGATAGGAAGGCTAGTGGGTAATGGAACATTTCATGACCTCAACTGATAGGAAATGGCCTCCTCCTCATAATCAATTGAAGGGACAAAGGTTTTGGTTGTTCATGGGATAGTAGGGGGAGACATAGGCTCAACCAATACATAATGGGAAATAAGCAAATGACTATAAGAAGGGTTTTTTAGGGACTCAAACCAATCTTTCCCTAATAAAGAAAGTGAATTTATAAGAATATTAATTGATGGATGATGAATAGAAAGCATACCCAAATAAACCACAAAAGCCTTGCGTCGAACCATGTGATCTTGTCAATCCATGAGAGTGAGGATTCCTCCTTCATCCCCTACTTTATCTACAGAAGTATTTAGATCCCTTTGGGCTGGGCCTCCATTAGACCCTCAAGGAGAACTTGGAATGGGTATTAACTTCCCCTTCCTAGAAGGCCTAGAGGAGACCTTTTGATGAGGGGTCCCTCTTCTCTTCGTTGATGCCCTTAAAGATCCTTTCAAGCTCCAATCGAAAGGGAGATGGAAATATTTCCCATTATGTCCATATTGATGCACCTTCTGCATCTGAATGGGACTCCTTCATAGTCTAGGGTTTTCTTCAAATATTTGTTTCCCATTAGTAACTCCAATTCACCCAACAAGCCTTCTTTAATATTCAAAGATACCAATATTCTTTCTATTTCCATTT
This sequence comes from Picea mariana, assembly GCA_032191745.1. Classification (NCBI taxonomy): domain Eukaryota; kingdom Viridiplantae; phylum Streptophyta; class Pinopsida; order Pinales; family Pinaceae; genus Picea; species Picea mariana. Next base: position 5,967 of record JASDQU010033864.1, on the reverse strand, counting down.
CCCCTATTTCCATAAAAGATATATCTGCATCTAAATAAGTCCCCAATGAATTCCCTAGCTCTGAATAAATCTTCTTTGTCCAGAATTCCATGGGAAGCCTTGGTAGCCAGACTCAAATAAGGATAATATTTGTCCTTTCAATGGGCTTGCCACACCCCGACAATTAAAGGATAAAATATTCATGGGGGAACCCCTCTAGGGGTTGACGAAACTCTAAGTGCCCCTTCAATGGATTGTTTCTTCCTGACTACCCTATTTAACAATGCCCACTTTTGTGCAATGGAAATAATATTTTTTCGACCCCTCCCAACACCACCATTATATGAGAGAGGATTTTTACCCAACCCCTCCAGGTCTTTGGGGATAGGAAGGCTAGTGGTTAATGGAACATTTCATGACCTCAACTGATAGGAAATGGCCTCCTCCTCATAATCCATTGAAGGGCCAAAGGTTTTGGTTGTTCGTGGGATAGTGGGGGGAGACATAGGCTCAACCAATGCATAATGGGACACAAGCAAATGACTCTCAACAAAGGGGAAAGGGGGTTCAACATAGTGAATAGGGAGGTTTTTTTGGGACTCAGACCAATATTTCCCCAATAAAGAAAGTGAATTTATAAGAATATTAATTGATGGATGATGAATAAAAAGCATACCCGAAGAAACCACAGAAGCCTTGCGCCGAACCATGTGATCTTGTCGATCCATGAGAGTGAGGATTCCTCCTTCATCCCCTACTTTAGCTACAAAAGTATTTATATCCCTTTGGGTTGGGCCTCCATCAGACCTTCGAGGAGAACCTAGAATGGGTATTAACTTCCCCTTCCTAGAAGGCCTAGAGGAGACCTCTTGATGAGGGGACCCTCTTCTCTTCACTGATGCCCTTGAAGATCCTTTCAAGCTCCAATCGAAAGGGAGATAGAAAATTTTCACATTATGTCCATATTGATGGCACCTTCTGCATCTGAATGGGACTCCTTCATAATCTAGGGTTTTCTTCAAATATTTGTTTCCAATTAGTAACTCCAATTCTCCCAACAAGCCTTCCCTAATATTCAAATATACCAATATTATTGCTATTTCCATTTCCCTTATTTCCATAAAAGACATATCTGCATCTAAATAAGTCCCCAATAAATTCCCTAGCTCTGAACAAATATTCTTCATCCAGAATTCCATGGGAAGCCCTAGTAGCCGAACCCAAATAAGGATAATATGTGTCCTTTCTTTCTGAGCATCAAACAATGGGGACCACTTCTTGAGGAGGATCAGACTAGACTCGACGCTCCAAGGTTTCTTAAGAACCTAATCTACGTCTGAAATGGTTCAAAAATTAAAACTAAACCATCCCTTGGACAGGGTATGAAACTTCAGGACATACCTTAAACTCACAAGCCAAGAAACCTTTGCCCATTCTATAAGAAGCTTTTGACTAAAACGATGCCCCCTTGCTAACCCTACTAGGGATAGATCTGCCATCTCCATCGCTTCTGGCATCAAGATGTTTTCTCCAACAAATAGCTTTGCTTCCCCTCTGTACTTCACACAATTATCCTTCTTGCTCCTTCACATCGATTTGGGGGGTGAAGAGGGGGATCTCACCTATCCATCCATCCCTTTAATTGATCCTTGACCAAACTTCGGTGAATGAGTTTGCATAGGGTGAATGACCTTGACCGCTTCCGAACATGGAGCTAGTGAGACAATAACCAAGTCCACAAAAGATGTTTATTTTGAAAATCCCCCATAGCTCAGGGATGGGAAGGAGGATGCAAACGTGGGAGGGAAAGATTCGAGCGAGTCAACTGTAAACACTTCTTCCATATGGGTTTTCCATAGAAACCCTAGATAATCACCTCCAAGAGCAGCATTTGCATCCAATCCAAACCCTAGACCTGACACCGAAGTTATGGGAGCGGAAGCTAAGGCTAAGGAAGAGTCCTACGGTGAAGGAGAACCAAGTTGTTCCACTAACCTCGAACAATAAATCCCATCCTTACTCCTAGCCTCTGAAAATGGATAGGGACAAGCATGCTCCATGCTTGGTGTTTTGATACATCCAACTAGCGAGGCCTAGATGTTTTGGTCCTCCATTAGATCCAGGAAATAATACACTAGGTCTACATCTTTTGTTAGCGAAATCCATGAGGCGTTGGATACTGGATTAGATAAATCCCCTTCCATAATTTTAGAAAAAATAAATATAGAGACAAACGGTAAACCGCAAAATGATACAGGAAAGGGATATGAGCACGACTAGGGTTTCCATAGGCAAGTAGAGACAATGTTCGCGACTAGGGTCACCCATCTTCCCTTTTTTAGCTACGGAAAATATATTATACATGCATTTAATCAATAAATTAAAAAGTAATATGTTACTATAATTCTTACAGGAGTGCAGAGCAACATGTGCATGGCATAATTCTAGGAAAATCTTAACATAATGTAAACTTTTGCACATAAGGGAAAGATTTCAAGTTTTCCATTACTCGTGCAGCAATCATAAATTTATGGTTGTAGTATGATAGTTTCCATTCTTATTATTCAAGTATTAGAACATTTGGATGGTAATTTAGAAATTTACTAGAAGTTACCAGACTTTACCATTTGTTCAACTTTGTCGAGAAAACATAGAATTGCACATTTACATTTATAAATTTATGTAATTTATTTGCTTAAATTGTTTTCCAGAATATTAGATTTCTTGGAAATAAAATTATCTATACAAAAACTATGTTTTTAACAAAAATTACTAATCTCCTAATTACAAGCATCTCTTTGCTATTTTCACGGATTACTCATTATTCCCAAATCTTTCCCCTTTGGACATCAAATTTACTGTGTAATTCCTAATAAAATTCCCTCTTTTTACCAAATTTTAATGAAGCCTAATTAATCACAATGCATTAAGTCCTAAATTTCATTTGTTTCAAATTTAAAACTTAAATTTGCATTTCTCATTTAACATTAGGTTTATTTCCTTAATATCAACTAGGGGTCTGAACTTCCTTCAAGTTCTGAGTCTAGTATATTTTTCACACCAACAGAGAGACCAAAGCCAGTTGCCCAGCRTTCAAGTTTCTAACAAAAAATTCATTAATTGCCAAGTTGTTTTGTGAGGACTATAGTGGCTTGACTTTACTAATATTTGAGGATTAGTTCATATAGACTTCTACAAGTGATCAACCAACACTTTGTTCCTAATTTGAGTAAAAACCCAATATTAACAACTTCCCTTTCCAAATAGAGACAAGCAAAAAATAAATCAATAGAATATGATTTCCAACTTTATTTTAGATTTCCTAGCTGTCGAGACAATAAGAGTGACAATTCCATTATGTGAACATGATAATAAATTATGCAATCATCTAGCACATGAAATCCATATTATAAAATAAACTAGTCATGACAATACAAAACACAGAAAAATATGTATTTGAAACTTAGAAATAGTTGGCAATTGTTGAAGGGTGTGCCACTTTCCACCCAACCATAAGCACAACTGCTCTTGGTGTATTCCACAACTAGTCACCCCCTAGCCAGAGTATGATGCCATGAGTATGATGCCAACCAACCCACAAGTCCGCTTGTCAATTTGTATATTGCGGAATTCTGGGTGCTATTTGTAGGACATAGAACATTAGAGGCCAATTTTGAGCCCGCCAGCCTGAGAACCTGCGATCCAAAAAGTGACTAAGTATGGCATGAGGGATTCGTACATGCTCTATAAAATCTCATGTCCATACTTTATAAAAGTACATATTTAGTATGTATTACTCGTTTCTCGGAAAATTGCTAGGTGCGGAAGTTGGCGGATACACGTGTTCAGATTTCCACTTACTTTAATATTACCAACCCAACCGACCGCTTCCCTGTTTCATATTGTACAAACTTTTTGGATCGGGAGCTTTCTAATACGTGGGTTTTTCTTTTATATAAGATATTTAACATCATTTAATAATTTTATGTAATTAAATTGTACAATATCAATATTTAATATTAAAAATTTAGTATTTAAAATAATGTTTTTAGATAATGTTAGGTAGTTGATAAGAATCACCATCCATAAACAATCACAGTCTTGAGCCCGCCAACCCTGGAGTTCGTCTGTCGATTTGTATATCGCGGAACTCCGAGTGTAGTTTGGAGGACATGGAACAATAGAAGTGCAATGTTGAGCTAGCCAACCCACAAGTGCGCCTGTCAATTTGTATATCGCGGAACTCCGAGTGTTGTTTGGAGGACAGAGAACAATAGAAGTGCAATGTTGAGCCAACCATCCCGCAAGTGCGCATGTCAATTTGTATATCGCGGAACTCTGGGTGCTATTTGTAGGACACATAACAATAGAGGACCAATTTTGAGCCCGCTAGCCTGAGAACCCACGATCCAAAAAGTGGCTAAGTATGGAATGCAGGATCCGTACATGCTCTATAAAATCTCAAGTCCATACTTTATAGAAGTACATATTTAGTATGTATTACTCATTTTTCAAAAAATTTCTAGGTGTGGAAGTTGGTGGATTCACGTCTTCAGATTTCACTTACTTTTATATCAGTAGCCTGACCGAATGCTTCCTCGTTTCATATTGTACAAATTTTTTGTCTCGCGGTTTTCCGAATAGGTGAATTACCGGATAGGCAGGTTCAATATTGCATTTCCATTGTTTCACCACCTACAAACAACACCCTGACTTCCACGATCTACAAATTAACAAACAAATTGAAATAAAAAGAATATATACTATGCGAAGTCTAATGGAACAATAATATGAATGAGAGGACATTAAAATTCAAATTCGTCATTGTTATACTTGCGGTGAAGCTAACAGTAAAAAAAATTTACTTAAACATCCAAAATTTGATTTTCTTGTAACTTTTCAACGATTCTCTTATACAAACAGATCTTGGAAACTATAAACATCACTCGTTGTATCTATTCCTTGATTGAAGAACCTGTTAACATGTTTAATGCACTCCATAATTACTGTTAATACCATCAATGGTGCTTTCTTACAACAATTCCCACTTCCAAAAATTACCACCCGCTTTCTCTTTTGCCCTCTGCTTTCCCTTTCTTTACTTACTCGTTTTTTGGAAAATGTCTAGGTACAGGATTTGGCAGATTAACGTCTTCAGATTTCCATTGTTACTTTTATATCACCAGCCGACTGACCGATTCCTCGTTTCATATTGAACAAAATTTTTGAATCATGGGTTCCTACATAGGCGGGTTCAACATTGCATCTTCATTGTTCCGCCGCCTGCAAATAACACCCAGACTTCCGCGATTTACAAACTAGAAAAAAAAATTCCCCTCCATCTCGTATGCTTTTGCTTTCTATTTACTTGGTCCTTTTTTCGAATGTCTCATGCTTTTATATACAACACCCAAAGTTCAGCAATATACAAATTTCCCTCTCAACATTGCGCTTCCACTGTTCCCCTACGCACAAACAACACCCGAAATTCTGTGATATACAAATTGACAGCCGATATCTGTCATTGAGATGAAATATGACCATCAGCCCCTCACGTCTCCTGGGTATATCTTCTGACCCTTTTTTTTTGTAACCCGCCCGACCGCTTTCCATATTTGGGCATTTCTTGGAATTTGTTTCAGGAGTTGGCAGGTGGACGGAATGTACAATGCTTGGTCACTCTTCACCATCGCCACTACCTTCGTACTTATTTCCAGATATGCAATTATTAATCTTTAATACTAGTAGTTCATCCTGTAGGAACCGTTAAGATTGTCATTAATGTCCAGAAGGTCGGAGAAGATTTATCATTGCTACGAATTAAACCAAGATTTGCGGAGAAGAGTGTTATCCTTTCCAAGTATTCATTTCAAACATGATGCAATCTATTTCGTGCGCCGACCGATTGGCACCTTTAAGAAAACTCTAATTCTTAGTCGCTCTTCGTTGTCACCACCACCTTCACACTTTTTTCTAAATATGCAATTA